>DWCF01003770.1:0-18570 GCA_018230265.1 Delias oraia
GTCTTTCCATCGTGTGGCGGGACGTCCCACTCTGCGTTTTCCGGTGCGCGGTCGCCACTCGAGAACCTTTCTTCCCCGCAGCATTGCCCTCTCCATAGCTCGCTGAGTGACTCTGAGCTTCTCCATTAGACCCATCGTAAGCGACCACGTTTCAATACAACTTGGGGGCCTTTAAAAAGAGCAAACCATCCTAATAGGCTAACACCGCACCCGTGGTCAAGCAGGTGAGCGTCCTGTTAGCTTGACTTACAATTTTCATTTTAAAAAATTCTTATCTTCTTAGGTGTATGAAAAACAGAAGCTGACCGATTTTCCGACCGACCTACTTGATATGCACAATTTATAAAAATCAGTTCACTCACGTCGGTAGAGTTTAGCAACAAGTGCTGTTACACAATAATTTTATATACACAGTATATTTTTGCAGAGGCAAATTGTTATTACGATGTAACTGTATATTATATCATTTATACTAATTTAGATAAATATTCAGAATTGGCCTGAAAAAGTATTATGTTGCAAAAAGTAGGCAAGGTTGAGACAGTGTCTGCGATGCGTCGGCTCTTATTGAAATCCAAATGATATCGCAAGCTATATTTTGCAGCAGTAAGGACAAATGGCGGTCAGAGCAATATTCTAATTTAAAACGACGTCATAGCTAGATGCCAGCGCATTGGGTCGACGCGCCGATCAAGGTACCCACTTCGGAATTGCGCGAGATAGTGCTGAGAGTTTAATTTGCTACAACTTTGAGCCTGGTCTTCCTACCGTCTGTATCAAACTTAATCCCTACATTCCTTGCTTAGGGAACGAATGCACCGTAAGCTCATATTCGCCTATTCTGTTTTTGTACTGTTTGTATAAGCCAGAAAATGGTTATTATATTTTTGTTTATTTTTTTTATACTACAGTGGACAACAGAGCAGGTGGTTCTTCTATGTAGTACGCGCATTGGTTGTGTGGACGGCTTTTTACTACGCTTAGGCGGCACTTCTAAGGGCCTCCGATATCCTCACTCTCTCTGCGAAACACAGTACAAGTACCGTTTCACACTGAGTATTCTGCGAGCCCGTGGTATCACTGCGCAAGAGCCGGCCCAATTAGTGCGTCAGCAAAGGCTTCAGCATGGCTCTCCTACGGTTTAAACAATTTATGTATGAACAATTAAGCAGTTTTCGCGACATATCTGTATTTTTAAAATAACTTTAGAAATATATAATTTAACGGCTTATGGGAGGCCCTTGAAAGTATCCCGCTCAAGCGGCGTAAAAAGCCAGCAACACAACTGAAGCGCGTATTCTGGTGCAATTGTGGATGGGTGGCGATTATTTCTTACCATAGAGGAGAATCGTCTGCTCCGTTGCTCTCTATACCATAAAAAAATATTGATTAAGAAATAACTTTTTTTCTTTTTTGCCAAATGAACAGCACGCTATGCGATCTGCATTATTGCATTTGACCGGTTCTATTATCCGTATCTAAATGTTCATGTCATCTAATGAAGTATTCAGAGATGAATACAATCTGCTCCGGTTTTGTCCGATCTGGACGTAGCAAAACTCCCGCGTCTTTGTTATGTATCACTCTTGCTATGCTTTGTGAATAATATTTTATTTTGTTCGGAGCGGTTTCTGAGCGCCGATGAATCAAGTCGGAATTTGTTTGTATGGTGGGGGCTCCAGTGCTTGTGGTGAGGCATGCAGCCGCGCTCTTGCCTTCTTAAGCCATCTATGTAATTTTTTTATTTCTTAATTTGTTTAGTGGTAGGCGGTAGTACATCACAGGATAAAAATAAGTGCTTTATTTGAATATACCACGGTTTTCTATTTATTACAGTCGAAGAACATGTCGGTTTGTATGCTACACATGTTGTATAAATCTCACCTGAAAATAAAGATACGACAATCAAAGTCTACTAATATCACTCGCGTTCGAAAACTTGACTCTGTATTTAACATACATTTTTAATTTATCGCCATTACTTTGTTCGTGTAAGAGGACATGACATTTCGTTCATAGACAGTGAGAGCGCTAAGCGTGCCAAAGTTCAAATTAAAAATTCTAATTTCTTTACGTATGCAAATGTTGAAAAACGTCAGTTGTATCTATGTATAGAGCAAACTTAAGATTTTAGTATGTCATCTGAAGAAAGGTTACAACTACTCGTATCATGGCGCTATACTCCATGGGACTTGGCACGGTTGGGCAAGCGTCACCAAACGATCCTTTCGTGTCCTTCGCGTCAAATTTGCAATACTCGTGCTAAATGTACATTTTTATAATATTTCTTGAAGTCCTTTATGGTTTTTCAAAGTAATCATATCTGCTTGGAGTTCATTGATATTTATTAACGCTGTTTCTTTGTAGACTTTATGAGTGATACGTTAACAAGAGATACTTACAGAAGCAGCTCGCAAAGAGTCATCCTTAGCAGTATTAACATATTTATAATGTAACACCAAGATTACATGTAGTAATATTATCGCGTTTAATGTTCCACACCGCGAATGTGTTGCACACAGTTTTTTACATTGTATTCGGCAGCGATGACAAATATTAGATTGTGTAAATTTTGCACTTGTTTAAATTAGTCGGTTTGTATTACGTTTTGAGGTATTCGGAAGAGTGTAGATTGTTCGGAATGTCATTGTCTTTTAATATTAATTGTACACGATGTCTGATATATGTATTATGTTAATTTATTTGGAATTTGTCTTGATTTTACAGCCAGTATTTTTTGTATTTTTATTAGAACAGCAGCGCTGATCGCTTATTCTCTTGAGAATGTCGATCAATGTCTTAAACATTCTGTCGCTCTTCAACTAGCGCGCAATTGTTGTTGCTATACTGAGACACAACGCTTTGAGACAAGTTCTGATGTTAGCAGTTTATTAATAACGTACATATGCCTTAAAGGCCGGCAACGCACCCGTGGCTCTGCAAGGGCTATAGGTGTCCTTGAGCGGAGGACTTTGTAGTTACATTTGTATTAGTCATGAGGACTTTGGGCGGAGGTTTCTGTAAAAAGAAAGTAAGCGTTAATTACAAGAGATTTGATTTGGAAATGAAGAAAAAACCCTTTTTTTCGTTGCTTATCTTTTGCCAAATAAATTTGATTATGTATTTTACATATACCTTAACAAATCTATAAAAATTTACAAAAACTTTTTTGGAGGTAAGCGAAAAAAAGACTGCTCTCGGCTGTATGCCTCACCACAAGTAGTGGAGTATCGGCTTTCATCACTCCCCAAAACTAGAATTTCATATAGATTTTACAAATTTTTCATACTAACTAACTAAGATATTTATTACCTCGCCACAATTGGTGGAGCTCCGGTTTTCAGAGTCTCCTGAAAAGTATATAAACAAGAATTTCTTACAAATTTTACTCTCCGTTAAGTAGATGTTCGTCCTCAGTTCAATAGCTGTGATTAATATCGTTACGGGTCGTTGAACGGATTTAATTTAATTCGTGAAACCATTACGTAACAACGTCCTACATCTTAGCTCAATTAAATTATCGTTAAAAAAGACGCGCGGCCCATTTTCCGGCGCAAATAACCCTCGTTTCGATAGTTTAATACGTTTTGCGGAATATATGGACATTGCTTATGTGTGATATATCATATATCATACATTTTTGGTTCATACCAGATTGATTTGATATAAATATTGATATTTTAAAGAGAGTAAAATTAGGTCTTTGGCGGAGGCCTATGTATGTCCAGCAGTGGACTTGATAGGCTGTGTCAAAGACTCTTATTACGCATAGTTAGCTATTGTTCATAGTTGCTGCATTATCACACATAATTACGAAGAAAATAGACAAGATACAAAAATGTTCCTAGTTATTTTTTTTTGTTTTAGTTAGTTTAGTTTTTATTTTCACACAACAGTGTTGTGTGAAATTTTCTACAAAACAATATTATAATGTGTGTGTCTAATATTGTTTTAATAGGTACCATTTAATAATCTTACATTAATTCTCCAATGACATCTTTCTCTTAATTTGTGTTTTGTTCTATTATTACATTTTAAACAGGAAATTGAAATACATAGGTATTGCCATAAACGCTGTGATGATAGATGTCGCGAATCTCACGTGACTTCAATTTAAATTGTTATAGCAAGTGATTTATGCGCGAATAAATTGACCTTACACCTGCTACTTGAGTACCTAATAATCGTGCAGATCTAAATTAGTTTGTACAATTTCTGTTATAAGGGTATGTTTTTTTCAATTCTATAGTGGACAACAGACCCGGTGGATCTCCTATATGGTAACAGAATATCATCGTCAATGGACAATCGCGCCACATTTCGCGCATTGGTTGTGTTGCCGGCTTTTTACGCCGCTTAATCGGCACTTTTAAGGGCCTCCGATATCCTCACTCACTCTACGAAGCAAAGTACCATTTCACGCTGAGTATTCTAGGAGCCCGTCGGATCACGTCGGTCGAGCCGGCCCAATTAATGCGTCAGCATATGCTTCACCATGGCTCTCCCACTGGTAAAAAATAATATTGCAATTTTTCCGACGTACCTACATTAATTATTATTAGATATTTTCATTTTGTTATGTTTGTACACTCGACTCGAACACATGTCCATAGTTTCAGCTATATAACATACTTAGTAACGTATACAATGTTAAAATTAATAGACATTTATGTAGATCTGTAAAAACAATTGTGGTCTATGGGTAATTTTTAATTTTACTCTTGAGATAGCCATGCCACAGCATCTG
The DNA here is from genome assembly GCA_018230265.1 of Delias oraia. NCBI lineage: Eukaryota > Metazoa > Arthropoda > Insecta > Lepidoptera > Pieridae > Delias > Delias oraia. The sequence goes on from DWCF01003770.1 coordinate 4,748, forward strand.
CTCACGTAGTATTTCTTCCGTCTTCTGCGATATCACGAACTAATAATACTCAGCTTGAAAAGATACAATATAAAATTTATAAAAATTCAATCGTACAATAACGTCGTCTTGTTTCAGCAAACACGTGTTGAATTGAGAAAGATGTGGGCGGGTAGAGATTGTAGACTTACCTTAATTGAATGGCTTGGGGCGTTGCGTGTTCGACCTATAAAGATCTCTCGATATTTTTATTAAATTCTTTCGAAATACCTATCATGCCTGATTGGAGATTTCAATAGAAAAACGTGAAACTTGAAATGATTGCGGAATGAATAACTGCGAAATGAGATACTTGTTAATACGACACCATAGATTTTATTTGTCGCACTTTTATTGTGTACTATACATATATACTATATAGTATGCACTATACCTTTTTTCCCGTGCTGCTGCTTTTCGCCATGCTGAAGCATATGCAATAAAGCATAAGCACTAAATGGGCCGGCTTGTCCGAAGTGATACCCCGGTCTCTCAGAATACTCAGCGTGAAACGGTACTTGTACTGCGTTTCGTAGAGTGATCGAGGATATCGGAGGCCCTTTAAAATGTCGCTTAAGTGGCGTAAAAAGCCAGCAACACAACCAATGCGCGGACTGCGGCGCGGTTGTCCGCTATACTATTAAAAAAACAATTTTATTATTTTTTTACACGCACAAAATGCTTCTTACAGTGAGAGAAAACGTAAACTTATTTTTCCTTCCCACCGTAGATGGAGTAAGATAAAACAACAGCAGACCATCCTTTTGACAGAAGGAAATCTGGCTGGGCAGCATGAAGTGTTTTTACGCGTGAAAATATGATGCGTATTGACACTTTGATGAAACGATTTGACGGAAAGAAAGCGAGAGGCCACTCGCGACGCGGGCACGTAGCGGTTCCAAAAATAACGATTTGATGCTAATTGGGACATTTGCAAATCGTACAAAACATAACAACTTTCATACTGTCGCAATAGTTAATAAAGAATCATTATAGAAAACTACCCTACTGTAGCCTACGAATAGGTTAGACGTCAAAGCAGCGTAAAAAGCCGGCAGCACAACTAAAGCGCGGATTTATAAAAATTGGAAAACAAATCAGTAGTAGGCTCATCAAGGATAAGCGGTCGTAATGAACAGTCCCATGCTTGGCTGCAGGTGCGTTGCCGGCTTTACAGAGATGGGTACGCTTTTGGGATTGTTGCACGCTTTTTCTTGGGCGGCGGTGCTTTCTCATAATCGCGGAGATCAGCCTCCTCCGTTACTCATAAAAATTGTATTAAATTAAATTTATATTTAATGAATTCACTCATTCGCTCAGGTTTCCAAACGACACTGTGACATGAGGTGTCACTTTTTGTGCGAGCATTTTTTTCTCATCCCGTCTCGTCTCGGTCGAGCACTTTCGAAATGGCATAATTATTGTGCAAATAATTAAATGATTATAACAAATGCGTCGTTTCCCGTTGCCGGTTCCCCGGAAGAAGGCACGGAACATGTTCTGTGGAAACGAAAGAAATGTTTCGCCAGACGGACGTTACGATAATTCGAAATTGATCAAACTGGTACACTACTGGTGAACTATTTCTATACTGTGATTTTTTGACAGTGGTTTTTAACCTATATAATTTTGTATTTTGTGATTAAATAAATTTTAATCCGTATCAAATGGTTACGAGTGAACGTTTTTTTATATTTCACCCACTAATTGACTCGCTTCGTCAAATTTGATACCACGGGCTCACAGAATAGCTGCGTTAAAAGTATTAGTGCTCTGTGTTTTGCTGAGTGAGAATATTGGCTGCCCGTGAAAGTATATCGCTCGAGTGACATAAAAACCGGCGGTGATCACTTAACATAGAGTCTCCTCTGCTCCGTTTTCCGCTATACCATTTAAATTACGAAGCTAAGGATAAAATAGGCTTACTTTAAAAGCACGCCGTGTAATTGTAGTGAAATTTAAGTGCACTCCATTGTCTGAGGAACACTCGGGGGCAAAGTAAGACGGCGACGTAAGAAATAAAAGGCTTCTATAAAGCGTAATACAGCCTTGCGGTAGCCAGACGAAAGGAAATCAATGGTCTCTTGATTCGTCTCTGTTTTGCTGTGATTTTCTTACACCCGACGTTAAGATTTTAAGAGCCGTTTATTTTACTTAAAGCTACTTTTTGACAGGCTCAAAGCTAAGTGGTATGCTTTTTGATTCCCGGTTCGAATACATATATATAAAATTTATTTTATTGTTTATTCGGTCTTTGAAAGAGTTGTTTCTAGCACTGTCCTACCCGTCAGAAAGCCATGCTGAAACCAATGCTATTTCCAAACCAATACGACTTGGGAACCTTCAAGAAAAGAGCGTACTTTCCTGAAAGGCCGGCAACACACCGGCGGCTCTGCAAAGACTGGGAGTCCATGGGCGGAGGACATAAAAAAATGTGCTGACGCATTAATTCGGCCTCCTTGTCCGATGTTATACCTCGGGTTCACAGAATACTCAGCGTGAAACAGTATTTCAACTGTTTCGCTGAATAAGAAAATTGGAGGCCTTGAAATAATACTGCTAAAATGGCGTGAAAATGAGCCAATAGAAAGCGTGGATTGCGGCGATGTTTTTCATGGGCAACTGAGTTCTCTTACCTTAAAGAAGACTGGTCTGCTTCTTTTCCTGCTATACAATGAAAAGAAAACTAATTTTATACGTTATTGAGGTAGCGAAAACAATCTGCTAACGAACGGAATACATATAAGAATTTTGTATTGATTATATTATGTAACAAACCACATACAGTGCTAACCTGGTGAACACATCCGGGTTGCGATAGAATTGGTCTAACTCAGACGGTATGTGACTTAGACTGTCAGTATAAAATATCAAATAAGCATTACAAAAAAATATATTATGAGGCGTAATATATGAAAACCTAAATTATATCCTTATGACTCTATGTTGATATATATTATAATCAAGTACCTACCATGAACACTTAGTAAAGATAGCATTATCTTTTAGAGGCGTAACTGTTACGTAAAGGACTGCAACGCACCTATGGCGCAGCATGGGCTGTGGGATGTTCAGCAGCGGAGGGCCGCTTATCCTATGTGACCTCTTCGATGAAAAAAGTTTTCATGAATGGGCTCAAATCTAAAAAAAAACAGCCATGAGATTCAGTCGGTACTGTTACTTTTTCTTGAGATTTTTAAATGAATTGTGCAATTCAATTGATTCATGATACGGAAAAAATATAGAATCCTGTATCTTATGGATATATGTGTCTTTTGAATAAAAACAATGTATAATGTATAATTTGTTTTGGTTATGTATAAATCAAGAGAACAGAACAAAAGCAACCAAAAAAATAATCGTCATATTATTAGAGGCCGCCAGAGTTTATCTCTGCAAAAGGAAAAATAAATTGTATTTAGATAAACTTTGAACGGAGTTAGATATTGAATTTTGTAAGAAACACAGCGAATTACGCGAGATTGGATTGTTGCTTTATACGATGGTTTGTTATCGGATGAGAATAATAAGCACGTTGTTGTTATATTCGATTCTTTTATGCGTTTCTTATGCCCAGCTGTTCCGGCTGAATCGGCCATGTTTTATTCTATGAATGGAAACCAGACGCAATAATTGAGCTGGCTCATCCGAATTGATACCACGCGAAAAGAATACAAACGTGAAACAATACTTACAATGTGTTTCAGTGAGTGAGGATGTCAAGGGCTCGTGAACTTGCGTGTAATCTAGTCGGCAACACATCTAAAGCCCGCATCGTGAGGCGGTCGTCCATGGGCGGCCGTTTTATCTTACCATATAGGAGACCCACCTGCTCCGTTGGCCGCAATACCATAATTAACATGTTTTAAAAATAAGTAACTTTTTTATCATATGAGTTGTATCCGTATTCCAATGATCGCATGTCGCCTCGTAGAAGATTGGAAACCAGGCAATTAGCTAGCACGTTGAACACTTGACCCGCATCGCTTATTAAATGCGAAAGGTCAGGCCATTAACTTTTAAATATTCATGACGGATACAGTTCAGTTTAGATGAAATTAAGAAAATCTTTGTATATTTTATAAAAAAAACGATGATTTTGTATTTTAACATTCTGATCGGCTGCAAAATCGGTGCACATTTAATTTCATGAGATTTATTATAATATATTTTAAGATAATATAATATTATTTAAGACAAGATGAGCAGTCCTTTGCCCGTTTACACTACCAGCCCATGCGCCGCCGTGCGTTCTTTTAGGGATAGCTGCGCTCTTTTTTTGGAGGTCCTCAATTCGTATTGATTTAGAAATACAAATTTTAAATATGTAGTAAATTTGTATGTATGTTTTTTGCTGTTATTTTCAGATCTGGGCGTGGTCATGAACAGTTGGTCGATTTCGTTATTAATTTTTAGTTTCTATAAAAGTGCCTATAAGATCCTATGCGAAATAAACATATTCGACTAATGTGATCCGGTAAAATTTTCGTACTTTATTCATTAAAATTCAAATTCACCTCTCCATTAGGTACGTGTTCTGAAAGATAGCGTTTCTGGAACGGTAGCCAATATGATTCAGGTCACGGCCGCCCATTAGCACACATTAACCTACACCTAGACATTTGAGGAAGGCTGAACGCATAATAGAAACATTTGAAATCAACTCTTAGATAACATACCTATGTGTTGATGGAATCATTGACATTGATTCTGACATGCGGACGATGTATTAGCGCGAGATTAATTCGGAATGCAGCGATGCGGTCTTATTTGTACATAAAGAGGGGTTTATTACATAAACTTTTTCTTAAAAAATTACTTTTATTTCTATTATTTTTTTTTCAAAATTGCAGTGCCAGTGTAGGTGGTGTTGTTATGCGCTATTAAACTGTGAAAACTTTTTGAACTTAAAACATAAGAACATAACATTGGCTGAAAGGTTTGTCCACGGGCAGAGGCCGTAGGTGATTCTGCTCCTTTGCCTCCTGATTTGCATAAAAACAAGAAAAACCTGCGTATAAATTTCTTATTTTTTTTATATAAACGGAAAGCTTAGCCATAGTATAGGCATAGCGTAGGAGAGCCATGATAAAGCAAATCCTGAGGCACTACCGATACCAGATACTCACAGAGTACCTACGTGAAAAAAATTACTTTGATAATCTACTTTTTGTACGTTCCATCATTTTAGTTTCACTGAATTTAAAGCAATCGTTTTTGTCGTACTTGTCATTACCATTAACCCAGTTTCACTGTGAAAAATAATTATCTCAGGACCTCCGTGCCACTAGATAAAGTGTTACTAATTAATTATTTATTAAACCAATTAATTTTTAATTTATTAATCGAGCATTACGTTGACGAATGATATTATAAATTTAATAGAAATATTCTTTAATCCACTGTATGACATTTACGATGTCTCTAGCTGATAACAGTTTAAACAAAAAATAAAATTATACCACCTATACACACATTTTTGTTTTATATTTTATCGCTGTAATAGTAGTAAACTGTAAAATGTAATTGGACAGGAAGCTACGTAGAATTCGATAAAATATTTGACACACTTAATTTGTTTATACCACACTGATACATAAAGATAATTTAGGTTTCTCATATTGTGTGTTTTATATGTGTTGTTTTATTATTTTATACCATAGATAGAGATCTACAATTTATTATTATTTAAAAAAAAGTATTAAAAAAGTGTTTCCACAGAAGCAAATATGGTATGTATAATTATCGTTTCAGTTTGTCCGTGTTGTAAATATTTGCTCTTTAAACTAATTTATTAACTTCATGATGTATCTTAAATTAAATATATTTGATTTTTTAATAGTGTTCTAATTGTTTTTTTCCATAGAACCGTAAACAGCAAATGGCTTTAAACAGTTATGTTTACAGTTAATATATATTATAATGTAGCTTACAACGGAGCAGGTGAGTTTTCTATATGATAAGAGAACACCGCCGCCCATGGACAACCGAGCCGTGGCCCGCGCATTGGTTATGTTGTCGGATTTATATGCCACTCAAGCGGCATTTTTAATAGCCTCCGATATCCTCACTCACTCAGCGAAACACAATCCGAGTATCGTTTCACGTTGAGTATTCTGTGATTAGTATGTGTATTTGGTGATGTGTAGCAAATATTTACTTTTTAGAATAAGATATGTTTTGTTTGATATACTCAGTTAAATGACAGCTCTTATTTCGTTTATCGTTGATAATATTTTAGGCGTTCTTATTGTTTTAATCTACTTTTTCGCTCTTCGCATAGTTCAATGTTATTTATATCGAATATAGCCACAGATATCTTTACCTCGTTTGGATTAACCGATCGGCCTTGCTCCAAAACAAGATTTATCGCTCGTTGGCGTCGAATAATGTTCCTTCAAAGACGCGTCTGTTCCCGTTGAATATTTATTATTTCTAACCCTGCATTAATGGAAGTTGGATAAATATAATAACGCTTCACTAACTCATACTGTCACGTTGTCTGATATTCCTTTTGATTGATCAGATCTCCTCTGACTACTAAATTGTTAATTATATCTTGAATTTAAAGGCGAGAATTATTATTAATCCAAGGGAGAGGCCCATGTCCAGCAGTGGACGACTTACGTCTGAAATGATGATGCTTATGATGATGATGATCTTGAATTGCTAATGTTTCAAGAGTGATGTTATAGAGAGGAAAACATTTATTGTTTGTTTGAATTAATTAGATTTCGCAACTGCTAGACGGATGTGAAAAATTCTTTCAGCGTTGCGATGCTGCATTATCTCTTATATTTCCTATTTTATCTTTTTTTAAAGATTCTCACTAAAATAACATAAAATCCAAAGCGTAAACAAGTTTTCTAAAAAAGTCTCGCGTCGCATACGCTGCGATTACTATTGATTAGATATAGAACAAAATAATGTGATATGAATTTGCATAGTCTCTAATTATTTATTTACAGAAAATGTCGCGACATCACGTTTCTTACCTACTGTTACAGTTACGTCAAAAGTGTTCTTTAATTAAACAAATTTATTAAAATGCCGTCTCTGTAATTATTTATATGGAAAAACAAGGGTTTCCGGGTCAGATAGTCTTGTGACTTTTGTGTCTTGATGACGATTGAAAACATACACAAATATGACGTAGTTAAAATTGAAATTCCATTGAATATTCTTTATGCTTTTTACGTGTGTCCTCGTTGCAACTGAAAAAGTTTTTTCTACTTTGTTATTTTAGTGAAAATACAACTGCGTATACAGCGTAGCTGGAAAAGCGGTCGGGTCAATTGAGGTAATATTTTGACAGAAGACACGTTCGTGTGAAAACAGATCCATATTTTTATGAAAATGGCGAGGCAAACGAGGCAAAGGCTCATTAAAGTGGCTCTCCGCCTATGGTCGCCCATTGCCTCTGCTGGGTTGCCGGTGAGATGGCGGTTGTTTAGAGGATAGGTAATCGCCTTTTCAAGGTCCCCAAGTCATCATTCATGATTTATTTCATTGGCTTGGAAATATCTCTGCCGGCATTTGATTCCAGAGTTGTGGCTCACAACACAAAATGCCTTAAAAAAGGCTCAGTTTTGCAGGACGAATTTGTACTTAAAAATAGTTGTACAGAGTTTTCTTCAAATTTTAATAATAGTAATTTTTATCTTAATTTCGATGACGCAAAATTAAATACATAAAAATGCAAGAAATTATTGTTGAATTCTATTCGTATTACATAATTGTTACTTGGAAATGTTCAAACGTTTTATCTTATTTCTGCTAACTGTAAGCAGACTTATTACTCAGCAACAAAGTAATCACTCTTCATCCTTATCAAAACGCGGACACTTAACAGTCAAAATAACGTAGTACGTTGTTCGCGTAAATATGTCATTAGGTACTTATATAATTACGTTATATTTACAATGACTTACAGCTCCCAACAGTTTCTTGAGCTCCGCTTTAACAGAACGTTAAGAAAATCAAGAATGATGTTATTATTAATTTAATTCGACGTCTGTCTTTTCTTGACTTTTTCACGCGTATTTCGTTGACCTTGAGCAGATTTGTGTCAAATAGTTGATAAAGAAAGATGTTTGTTTTGCAATGGAGTGGTGATTTTCAAGTGAATAGTTTTCAGTATAGTGCTGGAAAAGTTTCAAAATCCTACGTGTAATTGTTAGTTTTTATTTAATATAGAAAACTGACATGTAAGGTGGCACACCTACCGGGAAATGCGACTGCTGCAGTCAACAAGTTATTATGGGACTATGTCATCTGTTGTTTGTATAATTTAGACTTAATGCCTATGTTTATTAGGTTATTGTTAGGTTTATTATTATTATTACTATTATTGCAATAAAAAAATCTAAACATTGTCAAACTTCTAAACCAACAGCTATATTTAGAACATATAGCAAGTCAAAAAAGGTGGTTAATATAAATATATATTAAATTATTTATTAATATAAATTACACAGATAACTTTTTACGGCGTTTTTTGATTTATATAACCGTCAACACCAAGGCCTTGTATGCCTACTATAAAATAATAACATTAATATATTATACAAAAAAATATCATTTCCAATTTCAATGGGTAAGATTAATTTAATATTTTTTATTGGCGGTCTAAACTTTTTTGTGTTTGTGTGTGTATGTATGGGGAGGAGGGGGAAGGAGGTGCTGTATACCAGCGCTGTGGTGAAGGCATACGCCGAAGCCTACCCTCTTTTTAAACTATCATTTATAATTTTTGAGTATCTTAATTTTTACTCTTGAATTGTATTGGAAAGATTAAATAAAATTGTATATTTTACTACAGTAACATCGAATCGTTTTTAATAATATGCCAATATTTGTTGTGAGTTTTGAGCGCTGTGTATTATATAGGCGATACTTTATTGTAAACGAAGTAGTGAGTAAAAGGTAGTAATAAACATATCGGCAGCAAAGCGGAAAATCAATTTGTCAGGTCAGCAGAGACATAATATTGGCAATCGCGTGACTGAGCGCTATACGGTAGGTGGCGCAATGCATCCGAGATATCTCCGCTTGGATACACAGCTCCTCACAACAGAACAGAGGAAATACTGTTATATGCATTCGCTTCCTGTTACGAATAAATATTGAAACGGCAAATTTATATCTACACCATTTTTACTAATGTTGTCTATGTTTTGTTAGGTGCCTACATTTATTTTTGATTAGTTTAAAACTTTTTGTTACTACTCAGTATCTATTAGCTCATGGATAATGTTCTGAGGAGGTGTTTCGATTAATTGCAGCCGAAGTACTAAATATCCGCAGTGTGTACCGCGGAACACCTTGGTCTTTAACTGGTGTGTCTTGGAAAAATAAGCTTGTCTTATAAACTTATGTGAAGCCATACCCTTACGTAAGAAACATACTTGGGTACATATAATATTCCGTTTAATTATTTCGGTACGTAATTAACCTTTAACGTCACGGACGGGGTCTAAGTAGACCCCACGCGTTGTTTTTTAACGATATTTCTTGAAATTTAGAAGTTACGATCCCGCGTACTCGGCTAATCTTAGTGCGACCCTAGGCCTTTCGGAGAGTGAACGTACGTCCATCTTCTGCGAAGGTAAGTTACATTTTTGCTTACGTGAGGGGGGGGGGGATACCTGCAAAACCCACCAGTGATTTAAGGTACTTATTTTTAACTTCTGTTATGTTATTACTTATTTATTTTTCAAAATTATTGTTTTATAACTGAAAAAATGAGTCGCCGATTAACTGATACTCAAATTTTACAAATATTACAAGATTTAAGTGACTCTGAAAGCGAAGCCATAGAACACATGCCACAAGAGAACATTTTGGAAGATAATAGAAAGTGTAGGTACATACCTAATATAAAGGATAATGTCAAGGTGATATAAGTGAATGTGAATCAATACATAAAGACCATAATTTAGCGTCTGAAATAGAAAAAAGCGATGACTCTTCCTTCCATCACTGAGCTCACGGAGGATACAACCAGCAACAATTTTTACGGTGCTTACCCAAAGAACTTTCAAGAATTGTTATTTTTTTTCTATAATGTAAATTGTTATTTTTTCTTATAATTACTTATATTTGTTTCTTATTATATAAGAAAGAAATATTAAGTTACTCAGAAGTTGACTCTTTTGTTAAATATTAGTACATAAATATATGCCTTAAAAATTCTATGTTCGAGATTATTAATTTGATCAAAATTTTCCTAACAACCTAGACTGTTTGTTTTATGATTAATAAATAATTTATATATATATATATATATTATAATGTCTTTTTTTATTAAAAACGGTTTTTATAAAATATTTAAAAAGTCTGAATACATATGTAAATTTATATTGGGGATACTTCTGGGCCCCACGCGTGGCGGAATGTTATCCTAAACAGCGCACGTACTTAAAGGTTAATAAAAAAATAGTGTATTTTTGAAAATTTACCTTTTCCTAGATGTACTTTGAACACAAAAATTTTGCGGAATACTATTTTAAGGCCGCGCGCCACCTCTCTGTGTAAACTGCTTGCAGTGGTATTTCCATACTAACACGATTTGGGAATCTCCAATAAAATAGTGTATCTTTCCCTTATAGAGCCAAACTTAGACATTTGATCATATAATTTAAGCTACATATGAACACTCTAAAACTAAAGTTAGATACTCCTCACGGTCACGCCCAGATCCAGTCATGAAATTCACCCGGTTAAATTTATGTATTTTTTTTTTGATTACGTTTAGGACAATTTTCTTGAACTGAGGTTAATATATTATGTGCCATAGTAGGCGGTATGTACATAATATATACGGCATATATATTGCTATTAGTAATATTGCATAAATTTATTGAAATAGTACTAGAAATGCAGAGCTTATTATATGGTTTAATATTTACCTTTCAATGAGGAAATATACCGAGATTATTGAAATATTTTTTGACGTAAATTTTTTTCTGCCATTCCATTGTCGCTGATAGCGTTTGTTGGTTTTCCAACGTGACTCACCTTTTCATTAAGCTCACGTGGTTTTATTAATAATTACAGCTTTCCGCTGACGACGTGAAATTATTAAAATTTTCTAGATCTTGAAGATTTTGTAATTACGCTTTGGAACTTATAATTAATTATTTGAGTATTAAGTGAATTATTATTTAGTGAAAATTAGTACACAAATTAAGACCAATCCCTATTATTTATAAATGTTGCTTTTCTTGAAATAATGTTTTAACCATTCTATTTAAGATTAATTTTTTGTAACTATTCGGTCACTGTCTCTTTAATGTGCTTTCAAGGGCGGCTACAAACCCGCTGCCCAGAAAAGGATGAGGCTCCTGCCTGTTTACCTTCGTATTTATATATAAAATTTAATAATAATAAAAACTCACCTACCTCGTACTTAGCTATCTCTACACCTATACCTTCCTTAGTATTTTTCCTTACCTATCTACCATCAACTACCATAACTACATTTCCTTTGGCTCTTAATAGTGATTGGATAGAATTTAAAACGTCTCACAATAATATGATTGATATCTGAGCGCGGGCGCAATGTTGCATGCAAGAATGCGATCGGTGCCACGCTCTCCATATTATCAATGATACAGAATCGGTCGCACAATGGCGTACGTCATCCGTGGGAAGATGGGAGATGGGGCGAGTTTTATCCTCGCGTGATTTAAGTGCGAAACGCGTAACAATGCGTACGCGCAGAAGTCACGTTTGTGAGAAATTGAGATGGATGAGCCGGAGGCCGTGCGCCGTGCAGTCGTCGCTACATTGACGCGGCTTGAATTTTTCATCGTGAGCGTCGAATTTTTTTTTTCGGGATATTCGGGTCGCAGGATACACATAAGATGCACATTAAATGAAGATCCCATAGGATAGATTCTTTAATACTCCATATTAGTAATTCCCAAAGCGGTCCAGGTCCAACAAGACCCTGGTCCTCAAGAGTCCACTGGAGACTCGATGGGTTCTATGTTGGGCATGACAATAAATGGGGATCTACAATTATTGTAAGCGGGGTTCCATGAATTTGGCTTCGATAGTGAAGATCTAAAATGTTACTTTGACTTCTATCAATATATTATATTTTATAATCAATTAAAATTGTGTTGAAAACTTGTTTATTCGACCTCTAATTTCTTGGAAATGTGTTAATTCGTCATTAAAACATTTAATCTTGAAGATCTAATCTTTACTTTTAATTCGAAATTTAGAAATTGATAGTAACATATCAGCAGGATCCATCATAATTAAGAAAATGATGTATGAAACAACATAATTTGGGAACCATTGCACTATAGGATGTATAAGACAGATTTTGTTAATAGACAGACAGACTGTTTCTATAATCGTCTCAGATAAGTTAGTTTTTTCTATCTACCCAAATATATATAATATATAAAACAAAAGTAATTTTTACATTTATGTGTAAAGGAATCGGAATAGTCATAATTAGTCTCGCGAATATAAAATTGTAAAAATAGAACAAAGGTAGGCCACGTTTTTTGTGTCGCAACATCCTAAATACCTAGATACGCAACGCGTGACCAGCGGAAACTAACTAATGAATGCTACTGCGGGTTCACAGACGACAGGACACCGCGCCTCATACAGATGACGAGATGACATTGCGCGAAAGCTAACAAAATGAACATAGACGCTAGAGTGTCAGGGCGTCCTAATATGTTATTATCTCCAATTTCAAAAAAGAGCGTACCTATCCTTAAAAGGCCGACAACGCACCCGTGCCATTGCAAGGGCTGGGGGATGTTCATGGGCGGAAGACCGCTTATACTAACTTGGAGAGCCTCCAGCTGGTTTTGCCACCGTTTTCATAAAAATATGTGAATTGTAGGGGCAGTGCATTAATCGTTTAGGTCTTAGGACTTAATTAACTACATTCCCTTTATAGTTATATATAGATGCTTATTTTACATATTACCTAGAGTTGCTCGTATACAGTTAGGGTTATTAAATTTGTCGCATTCATTCGTTTCCTCGATTGTACGGTATAAACTATTAATTAAATTTGCCTACGTCTGTGACCGTTATTATTATGTCGTTAATGATTATTGATGGTATTAAACTCCGATACGAATGCTATATCCACATTCTAACTGCATTTTATTATAGGTACCTACGTATGCTTCTCGAGAGCCATTATCATATTTACTTTATCTTCCGCATTTTTCTCCTTTCAAGAATCCGTTTCCAAAGATCGTTGCCTTTTTTTCTATTCTATAGCAGTCAACCGAGCCGTTGGGTCTCCTATATGGTAAGAGAACATCGCCACCCATGGACATCCGCGTCACCGTCAGCGCATTGGTTGTGATGCCGGCTTTATACGCTGCTTAATCTGTATTTTTAAGAACTTCCGAAATCCACACTCAGTTAGCTCAACACAGCAAAACTACCGCTTCACGCTGATTATTCTGTGTGCCCGTGGTATCGCCTCGGACGAGCTGGTCCAAATAGTGCGTCAGCTTATGTTGCAGCATGGATATATGTATATATAATGTATGTGTGGATATAACTCGTTTGCTCTCACAATGTGTGGCTTGCCCGGCAGCAACAATTTCATCTCGATTCCCTCACATTTGCGGCAATAAGTTGCGCCCTTTTCAATTGCGCCAGCGTGTTGTGAGCGCGTGCCGCCAACCACAGCCATCAGGATCCCCTAGCCGTTGCTATAAAAACCTACATTCAGGCCACTTGACGTCAAAAAATCGTACCTTTTAAAATAGCAGCTTTAAAATACTTTTACTTAAACTGTGTCAATAGTAAAG
>DWCF01003771.1:0-18566 GCA_018230265.1 Delias oraia
GATGTACTCGCCATTGATGTTGATGCCTAGTCCTTTCCAGTTCAAGAGGTTAAACACATCTTCCAGTGCAGAGGTGAACAGTTTCGGAGATATAATATCTCCCTGTCTCACGCCTCTGCATTTGGATAGGGTTTGTAGGTGATGGTGGCAGTGGAAGTGCGCGGCACAAAATGCCTTAAAAACGCTGACTGGTAGTATGTCACACATCGAGGTGATAACGATGAAACTTTGTATTCTGATATTTCGATGGTTAAGTTCAGCAGCAGGTATTAATCCAAACACCTCTTCCGAACATTTCCCGTGATAAATTAGATAGAAGATGCTAAGTGAAGCAACATCACTAAGCAACGTGAGAGTCAAGCTGATCGGAAAGGATCTTGTCGTCAACAATTCGAGCTGCTCTAAGCTGAATACAATCTAGAGGAAGTAGCTGATTTTACCACCACAATGTTTTAAGAATTGCTTAGAATGAGATTTCTTACCGATAAATTCTGATTTATTACTGCCAACACGTAACCGCTCGTTCAATATTTTTTACCATTTATTTTTTTTCATGCTCAATTATGTATTCACTGAAAAATTTCATTATTTATTATTACTCATTTTTGTTAACTTTACTGCTTAGTTTTAACTGCTGAAATAGTTATTAAACCTGCCATTTAAGTTACCAAAACTGCTATTTACAACTGCCTTCTTAAATCAGTGTCATGAAAAACCGTAACCGGTTTTATAATTTTATGTGAAGTTATTATTATCTACATAACTCCTTTAGGTCCAAATCGAAAATTTTACAAAGACCAAATCGGTACTTACTATATGGATGATTATGGGCATCAAGTTTACTTCTACGACTACGGACTCAACCTATTTCATAAAGACTGCAAAGGAAATTTCATTGATGTAAGGCTTGACCGTGGGATTTTTAAATTAATCTTCATTGATTTAAGCGCAGCGTGGGCCGTCCACCCATAAGATAGACAGACGACCTTATAAAGGTCGCCTCCGACAGGTATGCATAAAGGTCCAAGGGGGAGACCTATGGCCAGCAGTGGACCTCTTACGGCTGAAATGATGATGAAGGCTTGACCGCATTTACATGTTAAAATAAATTAGCGTATTCAGATGTAATGTATAAATTTTAGTTACAATTGCATGACAACGATCTATACTTCTACGACATCTATGGCCGTTACACGATTAAAAATGGAGAGAAATTATATCAAATAGCTCCGTGTAGCAGTCTCTATAAATTAGAGAATGATATTAGAGTTAAAGTGACGAAGGACTGCGGTCACTCGGAACGACCAAACCAGAAGTGTCATATGGAAATTAAGGATGTATTTGATTTTGAAATACTACCTGAATCTAAACCTGTTGATATAAAAGGTAATTTAAGAAAAGCCAACTTATATTATCTTAGAAGAATTCTATATTGCAAATGGTTTGTTTCTCTTCATTCTGAACAGCATGAAAGCTGTCAAGACATCGGTAAACTTTTTATAACTTAACATAGTATTAGTTTAAATAAAGAGATAATAAGGTCAGCTTATTTATAATAACTTTAAAATTTGTAATGACTTTTAGAAAAACTTGATACAGAAACCGTTAATTACATATGGAATAATTTTGGTCATATTTTACCGGACGCCTTGAACGATGTCGCAAAAGCACAGCCGAAGAACCCAATTCACTATTTAGCACATAAAATACTTTATCACAAGTGAGTCGTAGTAGCTTTTATTTTCAATACTCACAGAACACAAAATTATTAAAACACTTGACAATATAAATGATTGAACCGAATCCAATACTGATGTACTAATAGTTATTTTAAAATATTTGGATATAGCAGGTTCCAGGGTTCACGACCGTCAAAGCCTTTCCTATCAGCTTTACCCTGGAGTTAAAAGATGTTGATTCTCTTAGCATCTACTAACGCATTTATCACAGGGAATATTCTGAATACATTCTTTTTTTATTCTATAACGGACAGCGGAGCAGGTGGGCTTCCTATACGGTACGAGAACACCACTGCCCATGAACAACCGCGCCGCAAGCCGCTCATTGGTTGTGTTTCCGGCTTTTTTCGTTTAAGCTGCACTTTTAAGGACCTCCGATATGCTCATTTACTCTGCAAAATACAATACAAGTACCGTTTAAGTACAAGCTGAGTATGCTGTAAGGCCGTGGTATCACTTCGGACGAACCGGTCCAATTAGTGCGTCGGCATATGCTTCAGCTTGACTCTCCCATGGCCACTGTCAAGCTCTTCCAGAGACCGAATAAATTATAAACTACCCATGCTCGGTTGCCTAAATTTCATAAAAAATAATTATGTAGTTATCTCAAATATAATAAAAGTGCATGTAGACAATATACAGCACCATCTCGTGTTGTTACATAAGGAAGTTGTATACCACTTTTTTCGCTAGTACGGTCTTCAGGTGAAACTAAAAATATCTTAATCCAGATATCGACGCACTACCGCTGAAATAGAAAAGGAGAAACGCAGCGCGAATGAGTATCGCGATCAGATATTTAGAGAACGGAAAGAGGTATTGAACTAGACATTTTATTTCACGTCTCTTCAGCCACATTTTAAATTATAAAACTAGTTCTAACATTGAAGTTACTTGTTGGGATTGTTTGATATAATCATCTGATAATTCCCTATAAAAAAAGATTAAAACTAATCAATGTAAAGTTGAAAAAGAAAAAATTTGTCGTATTTTTGCAAAATTAGGTTTATGGAATGAGTAATATTTTCAGAGAGCAAGACAAATTGCGAAGAATTGGAGGGAGAAGCAAGTGAAACCTCGCAAACCCGAGGAGTTTGATGCCTCACAGGAGTGGTTTGCGTATGAAACTTACGCAGCTAAACAAGAATTCATACGATCTTTAGAAAACTATAACTAATATATTGGTTTTTGTAGCTGTCTCCTTTCCGATAAATACGTATCTAATTTATTTTTTCTTTATTAATAAAACTGCTTTAAATCACGATAAATTATAATCATCTGTGAGTATACCAAATTATATAAAATGCATATATTTAATAAATATTTAACATAACCTTAACTTATGTAAATAAAAAACCACGTAAAAGTACGTACAGGTATTTATTGTTCAAGCGTCTAATAGATACAGTGACACACTCATCAACTTTCGGATGAAAGCGAAATTATAAAAGAAAACAACCAGACAAACTACAGCTAACATTTCGGATGGACAAAAGAAAAAAAATCCCTCCGCCTGACATATTTGCTCTTAATAGTGTACTACTAAAACCTTATCTCATGGAAAATCATAGAGTCCATACAAGGCCACTGTACTTTATGCCCTTTCATCGCTCGCACTCTCTGAGCAAGCGTGGCGGCTAAGGCTTATTATATGAGGCAATAGGCTCGGGATAGTAAAAAAATTATCTAAAGTGTATAACAATCCCACGACATAGTACAGTCTATACCATTCTTACTTCAAACGGGTAACCAAGTACCTTGAGGATGCTGATGAAACAAATTAATTTTATAACATCAAAATATTTGTAAGTTTCTATTTGAACTTTGAGATATAAGAACAGATAGCTGTACATTATACAATAGACATTTTTCACTAATTCACATTTTAGAATCTAATATTCCGCTCGAGCAGGTACAAAAGTATATTTTTATTTACACGCAAGAGGAAATACAACTAAGGGAGTTATCTACAGGTTGAAAACCAACAATAATATCTGCTTTTGTGTAATTTAATTTAATCCAAAAATTTAGTCACATTTGATATGGTTGTATACTAATGTTACATCTTCTAAGTACAAAGCAATTTACACCAAAACCAGGGTCTATGACGAAAAAGTTTTTAAGTAGTTAATTATATTAAAAAAATTAAACTAAATTAATTGTGTGCTCCAAATACCAGTTTAATTAATCTAAACTATATCTATTCGAAACATTTGGATTTGACTATGCAGGTTTAAGTTTATGTACAGATTTAATGTTATATTATGATGCTCGGAATATTACTGTTTTCTATGTATAAAAAGTAAACGGCCTTGAAAATTCGTATTTTTAACTTTCTTTACAAAATATAACCATATTCAAATTTCAATTCTTAGCAAATCGATAACTTTAAAAAAAACTAGGTATATAACGACTAAAAAACGATTTTGACTAATATAATATGTAAGTATTTTTTTATAATTTATCCTTGAATATCTATTTTACATCTAATATTATATTATAATCGTGACATTTACGAACGAAGTCAAATTATAAATAATAAAAAATTACTAAGAAATGAAAACGCTCCGCCTAATCGAAAATTATGTGCTGTTATTTAAAAAATCGGTTAAGGAATATTGTACTCGAAGGATTTCTTCTATAACTTTGTGCCACATACATGAATTTGCATGTAACTATTACATGAAGAGGTTACGATAAAGAGTCGGACACAAAATAGTCGCCTACGATCTCAACCGCAGTATAAATAATAGAGTATTAAGACAACATACATACCGAGGTATCAAAAGCCTAATATTTGCGTTACCTTTAAGTTGCAGTGAACAAATTCCAGCAGGGATTTTTACAAAGCAACAGTCATTCAAAGTTTACAAAGAGTAATTCCGCATTCACAAGAGTTTATTATCTCTATGTACAAAACAAGTTGCCAATATTAAAATTTGGAGTGAATGCAATGTAACCAACCGTAGCCACAACAACCGATAATTAACACACAAATTTGAATACCATAACCGAGACATCTCAGTGTTTAACGACACTTGCGAGCAACCACTACTTACAGATTTGATCCTTCAAGTGAATTTTCTTACGAAAATCGAAGATTTACAATTAACCAACTATATAAGTCTTAAACCAAAAAGTTTGGTAGACTTGGCAAATAGATGTGGCAATGTAAATAAATGGTTGCAAACTTGCCGCCTAGTTCGACCCGAATGGCTCGGCTATCTCGGCCTGACAATCAAATGTCTCCGAGCTGTCAGTGTGTTCCGGATAAAACTCTCTGTAGATTTTGTCCAGTAAACCTTGCCTGAAATAAAAAAAATATATTGAATACTAAGAAAAGAATAGCGCTTTAAGGAACATACAAATTTAATTTGCATAGGCTATTAAATTTGATATTTTATGAATTATGTAATAGATAATAATTATGTTATGTAATATATTATATATTAAATACTGTAAGAATGTGATAAACACATAAGAATCTTTAAATGTCATAGTAAAGCAGCTCTTTTACTGAGAGATTTCCAATCTATTTTATTTTTTGATTAAACATCAAACAAAAAATAGACAAATAAAAATTATAAAGAAATTAACTTAATTATACTTAAGATGTTTTCAATAAAAAAAGGATAGGTATTTCAGAAATACTAACTTAGCAGCAAGCCCTCCTCCTGGCGGTAGACCGGAGATATTCTCTTCTACCAACTGCTTGAGAATACGTGAGAAACTCGAAGAGGCGTCATCGCGGTCTTCTGCATCGGCGTTGCTTTCAATCAACGCTGAAATATTTTAAATCCCATTATAGAAAAGATTTAGGAATATCGTCTATTTGAATAATACAAAGTAGCTTTATTTGTATGCTGGTGTAGTTATTACAAATAATCTGATCTGGAATTACAACTAAACTAAGTGTGTTAGTGTATACTGCATTTTTTGTTTTAAATATAATGTTAGATTGTAAACTTCATTAACGTTCATACATAGGAAATCTGTCGATATTCATTGCTATTTCCACAATATTATGGTGTTCTTTTGTGGGGTAAAGCAACTGACATTCTGTATGTATTTATCCTAAGCAAGGTGTTGAAGTCATTTATTTATGCCTAAAAGAGTCTAGTCCGTTTCCGACAAATGAAAATATTTATTTGGAACTATATAATATTCTAGCAATCTATCACCAATACACAATAAAGAATAAAATGAGTACATACGCACCACCTACTAAGCCAAATACAATAAATATCTCTTACCACTAACATTAAATAATATAAAATGTTAAATTAAGATATCGGTAATAGATGTATCGTATTACAACGTAGAACAATACTGTCGCTTGGGATTTTAACATTAATACCTCCAGTAATTCATACAAAATTCTGTTAACATACAGCATAAAAAATACATATTATATGTATATATAATATAATAAAAAGTACATATTATATTATAAATAACTACATTAAATATAATAAATTGAGGGTTTTATCAGATCTTTAGTTTTTAAGATATTCATAAATGTTTATGTAGTATGTATATGTACATTAATTTATTACTAAAAAAAATTCTTATTTACCACGAATAATAATTTAAGACAATATATATTGTTTATAATAATAATAATACCACGTTAAAAAAAATTGTAGACAATAATATTTGTAAATAAAACCGGATACAATACAGCTTTATTTTGTATACAAAAAGTAAAAATAAATAAGTGATAAAGTAAGATTTTATTGACTTAGTAGTCATAGTAGCAATACATAGATGATTAAAACCAGCGAGATAAGACGTAACTTAAGCCGTGGAAAAGTGAAGGTTAAACCCAAGTCAGTGGCTTAAGATTGTGTCAAGGTTAAGAAAAACGTGTATTTATATTCGTTGCTCGCGTTTCAAAGAGTCATTACAAGTTTGAAGCAGTCATTCTGTGGTTCACTAAAAATATTACAGTCATTTACTCCTCGATTATATAAAAAACATATAAAATATTCCCAGTATATTCGTTATCTCGAAGGCACATTCATGCGAACATAATATATAAGTTAAGCGTGCAATCGATACGCTTAGAATTAGATGCGTCACAATTCAACTACTGCTTAGGTTTCATCAAACAATGAGCACAGAATATAGGTGGACGTTACATTGACAACACGTTCATTGCTTTAACCCTCCGTTGTTGATTCCCCGCCATTTTAAATTAATTTTCAATAGGGGCAAGGACCAAAGCAATGAAACGATGCGTTCAGTTTCAAATATTTAATTTTAATAACAATACATTTATATTTAAATAGAATATATGAGAAGACTTGCTAATCACATTTTTTTCACTCACCTTACGGCATACGAAAATTGTACACAATGCATAAAATATGAGAAAATAATCTTCTATATGTTAATTCAAAAAAAAATTATATTCTTCATTTAAAATATCTAATAGTAATATTAATTGAATATAATATCATTAATATATGAATATAATCATTATGATTTGTCGTTCTAAGGAGTTATGAAGTCAAATTTTACTAAATAAAACTATAAAGTCTTAATAAAAAGCATTGCTATATTCTATTATGAAATAACGAAGTAGAATGTGGAAGAAATCTGCAACTAATATGTTATTTAAGATAAGAGTATACACATAAGCAATTGATTAGATCGTTCCTTTGACATAGGAAAATAGCAACACACAAGAATTTACCTCAACAATAATAATTCAAATAGAATAAATATACTTAAACTTAATAAATTAATACTAATAAATAAAATCTACATAATATAAACGTAACAATTAACAAAAATATTGTCTTCGTTGGTACTTTTATTTTTTAACAAGTAATGGTAACAATATGTCACGACGTTGTATATTATAGAAAAATATTATTTAAATTATCTACTAATTCTAAAGTAAACTAACTACTAACAATTCTATCTAAACCATTTATAGAGACGCATATATAATTGACTTTTACGATAATAATAATACCTACGTGTCCATTACTTTTATACCTAAAAGTTATTGGCTTATAAAATAAGAGCAAAATGTACGTTACGAAATTACAGATTTTAAACACCTTTCAATGTCTCTACTCGTTAATAGGAAAATGAGTTAACATTTATAGTATTGGTATACAAATAGTAAAAATAAACTGTAAATTTTAGTACAACAATATCAAATGCTTTAAATCATGCAAACGCGGTGCCGAATGAGCATAACAAGACATGCAATCACCAAACACTAACACACTTCAAGCAAAGCCAAAGAAATTATTGTGTAGCTGTCAGTTCGGTAGAGAAAAAACTTTTTTGTTTTTTCTATAAAATAAAAATATTATATGTATATAATATATTATATGTAACTTCTAAATATAAACAATGTCAATTGCTATGAAATAATAGCTGCCTAAGTTACTCTAATTGAATTTATGAAATATAAAATTACACGAATTAAGATTTGGCACTTTTATTACGGAATGTGTGAAACCTCTAAATAATTTAATCTTATTTAGTATTCGATACAGGCAAATCGGATCTGAGCACGTAACTAAGTTATAAAACAACCAGCCACATGACTTGATATTCAATAATCGGATGTCATAAGTGTCATGCGCTATGCTATTATGATAGCACAGCATATTCCATATTCTTCTCGTATTCGGAATTTATCCTACAAGGCTTATGCTAATTAATTATTGGCCTGCACTGCGACAAAAAACACGCTGTACCTTATATCTGACCTCTCAAAGTCAGATATTAGTATCGATTTAATTTATAAAAGACCATTCTAGAGTATATTTTAAATTTAAATCAATCATTAGAAACATGAGGTGCAGTAATTTGTATTAAATATGAAGCTACATTTCTGTAGACCTCTGTGAGCACCGCCACTATACATCATAGAAATATATTATTATGTATATTTTATACATATATAAGTTAATTCAGTAAAAGGGTTCAGAAAAAAGGCATTTCGTGATTTGATAATATAAGAGGTAAAATATGATGAAATCAATTGTTATTTGATTGTACTATCTTAATACAATTTAATTATCGTTCTCCGTTGATATGGGCGATAATGAACGTAATATTAAAATCGACTGTTCAAGTTGTAATACTTAAAATGTACTCATAGAAGATTTTAAAGCGTCATACAAATGTCGAAAAAATGACAAAAATCACGAACGATCAACACATAATTTTTATACATATCATTGAATAGATACATGATGTATACACAAGTGTAAAATGTTCTATTACGTACATTTATGAAATTTTATCATAATATCTTAATCTTACGTAAGTAATAAGGCATTTTTGAAGCCAAACGCTTTTTTGGAGTAAATGTATTTTTCGACTTGATATATAATATGAACTTGATTCAATGGACCGCTACCTTTTCTAATAATTGTAATAATATCTTTTCTTTGAGTATCAATATATTAATGTTATTACATATTGTAGAATATATTTAACAACACTATTTTATAGATATTTCCTATTTTATACCTTGGTCTGAATTTTATACCATAATATCTTTGAAAATGGTATTTTTATAGCATATTTTCTATTGTGTAATATTTCGCTTCAGTTATTGTATAAATTAATTTTATGAAACTATATAAGAACATGAACTTAAATACATAAATAAATATTGTAATTGAATACCTAGAAATTAATAAATAACCATTTATGATTATTAACTAATGGTACCTCTAGTTTGTACTAACGTTTTTATTAAAACAACAATGTAGATTTAGATAAAAAGAATATAAAATTTTTTAACTGCAATAATTTTAGTCATAGAAGAAACTGTTGCATGAAAGCCTTTCCTATTATTTCAGATGAAACCTTTGGAAAAGAGCAACAGATTTTTTCATTAAATATATTATGTCATTTGCAAGTTGTTGCAAATTTAACTGTATTAAAAGCAGTTAAAGTAATTTATAGCCAATAATGGCTAGATTATATGTTATAAAAGATTCCAGATCACAAATCACAGTCAAGGAATTTTACATTATAAGATTTATGCTAGCTAAGTTTCTAGAGTAATCCCTGCTTAAGATATTGGTCTCACCGAAGGCAGATGTAATGCTAATCTGCACTATTTTAAAGGCTATGGCTTATTCAAAGGTTCTATGAATCTACTGAAGCTCAACTGATTCCTACTGGCTATTTATTTGAAATTTTGTACTGTAAAATATCTATGATTAGGAATTGGAATTTTGCTATTTTAATAGCAAGAAATGCTAGTTGAAGTATAAAAAGTACATCATGCCTAACTTGGTTAATGATAAATTTTCAAAGTACATCATACTAGAACCCTATTTATGGCACACCATGCTACAAATGATGAGTGACCATAGTTCAGTCACTCACTAGCATTATTAGGGTCACCCTGTTCGTTAGTCTGTCCGTCTGTACGTTTCCTAGGTGCTTGACACGCATGCAATAGTGACTGATAACAACCTGTGAGCCTCTGTCGCAGCGTTTCGTCGAGCTCGCGGTCAGCGCGCTGTGCTTCCGCATCCGGCTTAGGAGCGGCGGGAAACACAACCAATACAATGCTCATATTGTCTTTGCTACCCTGAAATTTGACATTTTAGTTAATTTACAATTAGTCAAGAAAATAAAGTATATGAGATAAGACATAATCAATCTGTAGCAAATACAGCTATAGAAAATGAAGTGGTATGACTCATAATTTGGTAAATATAACAAGAGTTCAATCATAAACCATTCAACGAATGAAAGCTACTACACATACAAGTATACACATGCAAGAATATTTTTAAAGTTTGGAATCTTTTGTTAGTTGCAGTATTTGACATATTTCCTGTGCAGACTTTATTATGTGTGGGATGTTCATATAAAGAGGGGTGTAAATCAACTTTATTTCTTCATGTCATAGTGTGGGTAGTACATTTCAATCTATTTACTATTACTTGGCTACTAAATAAAATGAGTCTGATTTTTACCCAAACTAGGATTAATTATAAGTAACAATAATGTATTTTTATTATATTATAAATACAGTAATAAAATCATCTATAAAATACAAAGAGTTCATTTTAAATCAAAAACTTCTATATGCCAAGATTGTGAGACCTTCAACTATGTTATATATTTTTTTTCCATATGAAGCCTTATATGATCATAATAAGATTATTCTTTTAATTTAATAAAAATCTAGATGGTTTCTTGATAAGCTGAACTTATAGATACTATTAAATAACAACATAAAAACATCATAAAATATTTTTTAAATATAAGTTAATAGGAAAAGGATAAATTTAAATTTAATAACTTTTATTCTACTCATGATGTTTATGAGAAAAACATAAACAACTGTTTTTTATATTTTGGTTATGGTGCACATTCAGATGTAAATTTTTATTTGTTTTAATTCTTTAGAGAAGATATATAGATATACATCCTTTCCTAGACAAGATTTACTGAAAAAACTTACATCATTACAATATTAAATACATTGTTATATTTTGAGTGTTTTTAAATGTTTGTAGCCATGAAGTTCATGTGTCTTCATGTTTTAGAGACAATAGAAAGCAATATGATAAAAAATTCTAATGGTTGACAGTGGGCTGGTTTTAATTTAGATATAAATAATATAGATTTTCACATGTATGTTTTGTAGAATTTATTGCAACTTTTATATAAAATATGCCTCATATATTTACCTTATAAAGACAAGTGTCAATGACTTGATTGGTGATCGCAACAAGGTCATCTGTTAATTGGAGTAGTGAGTGCACATATGCACATAGTGCTTCATTACTCATCACATCCCATACTCCATCACAGGCCAGCACCAAGAACTCATCTTCGGACTCTAGCCTTTCATGGCATGACACTTCCGGTTCAGGTGAGACAAGCTGCTCACATGGTCCAAGTTCCATAACCTTCTTATATTCATAATCACCCAAAGCACGAGATACTGCGAGGCTTCCGTTTACTCTCTGTATCATCACTGTTCCTCCAGCTTGAACAATTCGCGACTTTTCGGATGGTAACTCCGGTTTATGGTCACGAGTCGCAAATATCGGAGCCCCATTACGTGCTAGTACGGCTCGTGAGTCTCCACAATTTGCAATATATATTTGTTTAGGTGACACAAATGCGCAGACTGCTGTCGAACCAGACTTTTCTTTTCCATTTGATAACTCCGGTAATTCCCTCATTTTCTTATCGAGATCAAGAAATCCGGCACGAATCGCTTCTGCTATATCATCCCGCCTGAATTCCTCTGTTTGCAAGATACATTCTAGAAGATTATCCGCACAATGTGCAGACACCCGGGCGCCCGCGTGGCCATCGAATACAGCAAAATACGACCAATCTGACAATGTTCCATTAAGGGTTAGTTGAGCATGATGAGCATCTTCCATTTCCACACGCCAGCCTTGCATTGACGCCACGCCATAGCGAAGTCCGTTACCTTCCCCGCTCTCATTATATTTCTTGGTCTCAGGTTTATTTAAAAAAGCCCCCATACTGTTTCCCTCTTTTGTGATTCACTAACCGCACATACTTTTTGCACCATCAGGCGCTCAAGTAAACTTCACGGTTAACGTCTAATGGAAAGAGAAGCATTACTGAACATAGAATATTATTGTCTCTAAGGAACCTCACCACACTGTCAAATCATCCAATATTTAAGTTTAAACCTAAACTTGTATAATGCTGTTTAACTTGCTTCTGCTTGTTTAGATTATTGATATAATAATTGAAAATTGCAACAATTGCGTAGATGACAAATGATACTATCTTCGAAATAGTAATTCGTAAAACGAAAAAGCAACTCAAAAGATGAAATAATGAACGATGGACATAAATAGTAAATGTCTATGACTTGCTTCACTAATAGTCTATGGATTAGTTTATTAAAGCAGTCAGATTTTTATGATACTCTGTTATAATATACAATAGTCTACTGGTCTAGTCTATAATAAATGTGCATTACACTATACTATTTAATAAATAATATGAACTAAAACTATGTAGTTCCAAAATGGGATATCCCAGCTATCACCAAGGCTGATTGAGTGATTGAGTACACTGTGACCACTGTAAAGTGTAACGTTACTTTAGTATATTATGAAGCCGTTCCTTTATAGCTAGTTGTACTGGTTACTATTTGAACGGAACGCAATCCCGTATACGAGCAGCCAGAATTATTAAAAAGCTAGTTCATAAAAAAATGCTCTTGTTGGAGTACTATCAAATTAAAAATATTATAATTAATATTAATTGTAAATTAAACTTATATCGTAGAAATAACTTTGTTGTTTACAATAAACGAAAAAAAAATCTGTTGATGGAGTATGCTGTTCATATTTAATATTTTTGACACAGTCTAAAAAGGATATTTTTTGCAATTCTGTCATTGTAATTTAATTGTTGTTATTGCTTATAATATTTATGACGTCAGGCAAACGAGTGACTTTGACTAATCACGTGATCAAATTACTGCGAGTACCTTACTTCGAAAACGACAGTGCTCACGGTAAAATATGGCAGTTATTTAAGATGTCATATTTGTCACTGACGTACCGCGGCAATTACTAGCACTCGATAACGGAACGATTTTTGCTGTGATAGCACTCGCAGTGCATATCGGAATAGGACCTAAGAGATCATTGTGCAGTTGTGTATGACATTGACACTCATACCAACTGCTTTCAATTTACTAATAATTGATTAATTGGTAAGAAAGCTATAATACGAATACATTTATTTGAAATAGAAGAATAAAATACAAAAAGAATTTACATATTCTTTAATAGTGCTGAGGTATCTTTAAAATAAGGTTGTAAGAATATAAAAATCTGTATTATGATTATATTATATTCTTTTTAAATTGTTCTATAATATATACATGGCTCTATTAGTGCTGCGCCGAGTTGGTTATTTTTGATATTCGAATATTATGATATTCGGAAAAACAAGAATTGACTTAGAACTCGAGTCGGAATTCTTCGACAAGTATTCGAGTACTGTTACGAGTATTCGTTATACTTTAGTAGACTCAAGTACTTTTTAAATAAGAATTTTTAGTTTGTTTTTTATGACATTTCGTAATATTATACAAATGAACTAATATTTAATAATATATCACGTATAAAAGATAGGAAAGTGTATGTAAATATTTAGTGAACTGTATAATCACAATCAGTCTTTTATTCACCCTTTGGTAAGCATTTTCTAAAATATTCTAATACTTCTGTACTTAAGATTTTTTATTTCTCAACTTAACTGTTATTATAATTGTAATTGTTATCAAAATAAAATTTTTAATGTCACGAATCTGAACGTTCAGATAGCAAATATAGCGCAGTTAAATCTGCAAGTCAAATTTAAATCTTAAATACTCGAAATTTGTATTCGAGTATTGTGGATCTGAATATAGTATTTTCATTACTCGAATACGTGAGTTTTTGTTCGATATTTGAGTCAGTCTGATTCGGTACATCTCTAGTCTGTATGGTCTAGTAAATTGTAGGCAGAGATTATTTATATAATGTATGTTAAAAATTATTGAAATTTAAATGTGATGATACAAGAAAGCCTTTATTTAATATAAATTGTGTCTTGGACATTAGTAAATGCCAATGTATGTAAGAAAGATTTATGTAAAAACATGGTAGGGTTAAAATCAAGTTACTGTAACTAATTATGAAACGAAATTGTTTAATTATCTTGCAAATAATTGAGCAATATGTATAGAAGCGTATTTTTCAAACTGTAAGTATTTATCAAATGGAATTAATTACTATGGTACTTTGAATATATAAATATATTTTAATACATTCACTTATTATTTTTAGGTTACCATCAAAATATTATTTGGAAGGTATTTTACAAGTAGCTAATACATATAAATTCGTACAAACAATAAACAATGCTAGAGTTTTATCTATATCATCATTAAATTACAAAAAACGGAAAAGTCCTGAAGAACGGGTAATTAATTATTACTATAGCGCTTTTTAAAATTTTAAAATAATATAAATTACTATATGCTTCATAAATAAACGCTCTTTAGAATCCAGTGTAGTTTAATAAAATTAATGAACATAATCCAAGTTTATTAGAATTTTTAAGGATTTTTATATTCCAGCTATGTAAATTTGTAGCCAAAAAACTTTGTATTTATTATATTTTCTTTTTAAAATTACAGGCAATAGAGAACCAAGGCAAAAGAGTTATTAGATATGCACCAAAAGCTGGTGTTGAAGTTGTTGGCATATGGAGAAATATGACAGTTCAAGAAATCGCCGATGTCTTAAAAAAAGATGTTGGTTCGTAAATATTCAAGTATTTTAGTATACATATATTAAATATTTCTCTAGTTTGCTTAGATCAGTGTTAATATTATAAATAAGTCATAATAATATAAATATTTCATAAAATACACGAAAAATGTATGTCAATGCAACTGTTGAGAAAATTGTTTTTGTATCTAAGACATATTCTCTATCATCTAAGACTATTCACTATATCTAAAATAAGTATTTTATTTGTAGATCATGTGTTAAAAGCATTAGAGTTTGCTGATAAAGACTCTGATGTAATTTATAAAAATAATACTATTATACACAATCCACAGATTATAAGAGATGTTGTTAAGATATGTGGATGTAGATTTAAAATTATTGCTAAACCAATAGATGAAATTGAAGACGAAAAGGTATGTTTTCATACAATATTTATTTATATAACAAAAACCCAGTGTCAGCATCTTGATCCATTTAGCTAGGACTGATATATGTCCTGAAGCACATTCCGTTGAGCTTCCAACCGGCTGCTCAGGCGGCCAACGTTCCCGCGACGGCTCAAGCCGAGGATCGTGTTTTGCAGGAGACGCCCTTGGGCTAGACGCGGTTAAACCAATCTCTCCGCCAAAAAGTCCGCGAGTAGCTATAGAGGCCTTATGACCACTGTGATAGTCCATTCAAAAAAATAATCTATTTACCTAAGGAGAGGAAAGAGCATCTTTTTAAGATTCTCATCTTTTTCCATTAAGTTGAGTAATTAAAGTTTTTTTTGCGATCTAATTTAACATTTAAAGCTGTTTTCCTCAGAACAAAGATGCAGTACCTGCCTCTCCTGCACCATTAGAAGCTCTTCAGTCGAGGCCTCCTGTTGTTTGTGTAATGGGTCACGTAGATCATGGAAAAACTACACTTTTAGACTCCTTGCGGAATACTTCTGTTGTTGAAACAGAGTTTGGGGGGATTACACAACATATTGGTGCATTTGAGGGTGAGCAAAATAACTACAAATTAAACTATAAGTTAACTTCGTTAGTGAAATTGTTTTAATCGAAGTATGAGTGTAATGAGTCAGGGGACAGATGTATTTCTGTCATTATATCTGTTATTCTTAGGAGATGCGGTTGTTAAAATGGAACTGACGTCTCCTAAATAAAATGACTGTTATTTCAGTACAGCTTCCTTCTGGCGATAAAGTGACGTTCTTAGACACGCCCGGTCACGCGGCATTTAGCGCGATGCGATCACGGGGAGCTCACGCCACTGATATCGTCGTTTTAGTTGTAGCTGCTGATGATGGAGTCATGGAACAAACCGTGCAATCCATACGGATGGCAAGAGAAGCTAATGGTAATTTATTTAATAAAAAATCCTTACAGTTAGTATATAATATAGTTATACTATACAGTTAGTATATAAATTAAAAATGAAATATTTTTACAATAATATTTGTTTCATTTTAGTTCCGATATTGGTTGCGATAAATAAAGTGGACAAGCCAGGTGTAAACATTGTAGGTATGCCTAAATGTTTATGCTTATTGTATATTTTTTTATGTCCAAATGAAATATTCAACTTATAATCATTTCAGGAGCATACAATGAAATCCTTAGCACAGTATGGAGTTGTTTGTGAAGCTTTGGGAGGTGACGTCCAAGCGATTGCTGTTTCAGCATTAAAGAGGTTGCATTTAGATACGTTGGTTGAAGCTCTGATACTTCAAGCACAATTAATGGACCTCAAAGCCGATCCTGGAGGCTATGCCGAAGGGGTGGTTATAGAAAGCCAAGTTGATTCAAGAGTTGGGTAAGTATTTAATTAATACGCTGTTTTACTAATCCCATTTTACAAATGATTGTTGCGCCATTTTTTGTTACGAGAATATTTGAACGAGATAGAGAACTATGGTAACAAATAACAATGTATGAAAACCGGCTCATGGAGGTTTTCTTATAAATCCATTCTCACATTTGCAACATAGTCCATACATTAATAGTTTCTGCACGCCGTGTTTAACAGATATCTCTAAATATGCATTTGTCTTGACTCTAGGACATTGGATCGCATTAAGGAATAGTTAATTTTAATTGTAAAATGAGGTATATAAAACTTTCAGAAAACAAGCAACAGTCTTAGTGCAGCGAGGAACTCTACGTAAAGGATGCATTGTCGTCGGTGGAACTGGATGGGGGAAAGTAAGCAAACTCACTACAATTAGTAACGGTCGAATGTCAGGCTCGTCCAAATTTATACCACGGGCTCGAAGAATACTCAGCATGAAGCGGTACTTGTACTGTGTTTCGCAGAGTGAGTGAGGATATCGGAGGCCCTTAAAAGTGACGCTTAAGCGGCGTATAAAGCCGGCAACACAACAAATGCGCCGACTGGGGCGCGGTCGTTCATGGGCGGTGGTGTTCTCTTACCGGAGAGATATATACAGGAGATCCACCTGCTCCATTACCCGCTTTAGAATGAAAAAAACTAACATAAAAATAAGACAAATCAAAATAATAGATTCTCACTAGAATAGACTATGGCCGAAGATTTAAATATTACCTTTAATTTGACTTTGTCTGTAACATCATATCATATGGTCAATTACGCCTCAGAAGAAATATATCAAAACTTATCGCTTTCATTCTTAGATTATGCGTTTTCTTATATCTTGGACATATTTTAGCTTTGTTAAAAACTTTAGCTAAAATCCATACTATTTAATTTATATTCTGTCGATTCGATATGGCTTTCTTTCTCTCATACGTTTATGGTATAGCGGGCAACATAGCAGGCGAATCTTTTCTATTGTTGAAATCGAAAAGACCGCGTCACAGTCCGTGGTTTGTATTGTCGGCTTTGTATTCCGCTTAAAGAGCCAGTCCATTTAATGCTTCAAGATGGCTTTACCACGGGTAAGATAATGTTAAAACACTCGCTTGACTACTTTCAAACCCTTCCCAAGGCCAAATGAATTAAAATAGTCTTTTATTCAAACCGTGGATGGAATCCCACTCTCGCTTCGTGTAGGCTTATATGACCACTTAGCTACGAGGCTATCTAAATAACAAAAATTTATTATTATTTATAAAACTGTAAATCTAAAACGATGGTTTTACTTCAGGTCCGAATTTTGAAGAACGCAGAAGGCGGCGCAGTGAACGAAGCGCCACCCTCCACGCCTGTATCGGTGGTGGGATGGCGAGAGTTGCCTGCAGCAGGAGATTTGGTGCTAGAAGTTCCTTCAGAGGTTTTATTTTTTTTTTAGTTTTTTTATAATATTTATAACTTAGAACTGAGCAGATCTTCGGACGGAGCTTCTATATGGTAAGAGAACACCGCCGCCCATGGACAACCGCGCCACATTCCGCGCATTGGTTGTGTTGCCGCCTTTTTAAGCCATTTAAGCGGCATTTTAAACGGCTCATCATCAGCCCATCTAAATCCACTGCTGGACATAGGCCTCCCCTAAAGACGCCCACCCGCTGCGATCTTGAGCGATCTGGATCCAGCGGTTGCCCGCGACCTTCGTTAGATCGTCTTTCCA
>DWCF01003772.1:0-18565 GCA_018230265.1 Delias oraia
TTAAGAGCTTGATGCAGGTCGCCTCCGCAGGGTAGGCATGGAGGTCCAAAGGGGAGGCATGTCCAGCAGTGGACGTCCTACGGCCGAAATGATGATGTTTATGATGATATAATGAGTTTTTTTGAAATAACTCTAATGATTATATAATAAAAACATTTAAACGACATTTAATGCCATTATTTTACTTATCGTTTTTTTAAAATACACAGATTAAATAGGTAACAATAACAATTGACAAAACACAGAACACAATACAACTTATTAAATAAAGATAAGAAGACACTTTATTGTACATAAAAGAAACATATACAGAGTTTGGAAAATTACATTTAGAGTGGAAGTACAATGGGTCATCAAAGTCATCTCTTCCAAGAAACTTTTGGATGGGCTCGTAATTAAATAAATATATACACAATGGCGTACAATAAAGTTAAAAAATATTTCCACCTTACGAAACATCATCATTACAGTCGTAGGACGTCCACTGCTGGACATAAGCCGCCCCTTCGGACCTCCATGCATATCTGTCCAATGCGACCTTCATCCAGCGTCTTCCGGCGACCATTATAAAGTCGTCTGTCCACCTTATGGGTGGACGTCTCACGCTGCGTTTGCCAGTCCAT
This sequence comes from Delias oraia, assembly GCA_018230265.1. Classification (NCBI taxonomy): domain Eukaryota; kingdom Metazoa; phylum Arthropoda; class Insecta; order Lepidoptera; family Pieridae; genus Delias; species Delias oraia. The sequence continues at coordinate 624 of DWCF01003772.1, forward strand.
GATCATTCGATTCGATCACGTAGAGCAACTTCGAGCATAGCCCTTTCCATAGCTAGCTAAACGACTCCGACCGTTGAGATGAGGCCGATGGTGATAGACCTTATCAATAATCAGTAAAAGGAAACACATAATATAAACAAAAGAAAAGAAATCATGGATTAATTGGAAATACAGTCGAAAGTTTCAACACGTCATGTATATAAAAAAGTTCATCATCATCATTTCAGCCGTAAGACGTCTACTGCTGGACACAGGCCTTCCCTTTGGATATATAATAAAGTTAATAATCGTTATTTACATATATGTAATGCTGACACGATGTGTGTGCAGATACGTTGACGATGGTGTTGTTTCTCTTTCCTCAGTGCTCGCACTGCACATACGCCTCGCCGGATACCTTCAAACTGAAGAGACACCTGCGCACGCACACGGGCGAAAAGCCATACAAATGCGATAGCTGCAACATGTGCTTCACGCAGTCCAACTCGCTCAAGGCCCACAAGCTAATACACAATGGTGAGTAGCAGTTTCGGAAGAGTCCCTATTGTAGGTGAATGAGTTCTTGCTACGTTACCTCTGATACCATGTCAGTTATAATACTGAATATGAAGAGATACTGACTGTTTCTAATCACCAGCTCATGGCTCTCCCCAAAGACCGTGTTAAGCTGTAAAGATCATATATCTAGTAGCAAATAGCCATTCCAAAAAATACTCTTTGTATAATTAAACAACACTAATTACACTAATTTACCTGAAAATACAAAAAATGACATTAATGTTCACTAATATAAACTTAGAATAAAAGTTAATTCACCTGTGGGAGAGTCATTATGAAGCATATGCAGATGGACTAAGTGGGCCAGCTCATCTGAAATGACACTGGCCCACAGAATACTCAGCTTTAAATAGTAGTTGTACTTGAAACGGAACTTCTGCTTCGTTTTGCTAAGATAACAGAGGCTCTTAAAAATGCCATTCAAGTGGCGTAAAAACCTAGCAACAGCAAGCGTGGACTGTGACGTGGTTGGTGTTGGGTGGTGGTATTCTATAGAAGACCCATCTGCCCCGTTGTCCGCTATACCATAATTTTTTTCATAAACTTTCCATAGTCAAGTTTGATATGATGAAATATCATTTAATTACATGTTTAATGTGTTAAACCCTATCAATTCTGCACGAAATTATATAAAGGTTGATAATGCCTTGTCGTGATGTACAGTTTCTGAAAAGCCGGTGTATGCCTGTGAACTCTGCCCGGCGAAGTGCGGCCGCAAAACTGATCTGCGCATTCACATACAGAAGTTGCATACGTCGGACAAACCACTCAAGTGCAAGCGATGCGGGAAAAGCTTTCCGGACAGATACTCCTACAAGGTTCATAATAAGGTGAGCGATTTATATTCAGTTCGTCATAATCTCCAATTAATACTTGAGCAAAAAATTATTTCTCTATGAGGCGTTGATACGAATATTTATTCTCTGTAACTCGAATTTTAAAAACGATACTCCGTAAGCCGTAGTTAAGAATTATTGTAGTGTCTTACTTGGACTTCTCCGAATTCATAGGAATAAAATTCAATAGGAAAGCAACCTTTATAAATTTAAATGCACTAGAAAAAACTAAACGGATTTTGGCATCGTGATTATGTCGTGCTGATCGTGTCCTACCCCAGGCAGTGATCCGTTTAGCTGTTTCTAGTACATTTTAATTTATATAAAAATAATATCGAAAAATATTCTTGTAAACCATATCTGTATATGTCCAGAGTTTTACCAAATAAATCCTCTGTCTCGAAGTTCTTATTAATTCGATTTTTTTTAGCATTTCCCTTGACATTCGTCTTATCGAGACCAAATACAATATAGATTGTGCATAGTATTGGCATCGCTTATCTATTGAACATACTTTTTCAGACTCACGAAGGCGAGAAATGTTTCAAATGCGAACTGTGCCCGTACGCCTCGACTACGCTAAGGCACTTGAAGGCTCATATGTTCAAGCATACGGACGAGAAGCCATTCGTCTGCGACCAATGCAATCAGTGCTTTAGGTAGTCCATTCTATTCTCTATTATGATACATTGTTATGATAAATATTATGAACAAGGTCACTTGATTGAGTTCGCAGAGCAGAGGCAGTATCTTAAGCTGTCTAAAGAGATCCGTACACATTGTCCCTATTTGGTATCTAAGACTATGGTACGAGAACACCGCCGCCCATCGCCAACTGCGGTTTTGTTGTGATTCTTAATAGTGAAGTTTCACTAGCCTTCACTTATTATCAATATTGATCGTATGTTATGCAATCCAGACAGAAGCAGCTCCTTCGCCGCCACCAAAACTTGTACCACAATCCTGATTATTCCCCGAAGCCACCCAAGGAGAAGACTCATTTCTGCCACGAGTGCGAGCGCAGCTTTGCCCACAAAGGTATAAAATGAAATAGTTTTATTCAACATACATACAAAGATTTAGCAACTTCAAAATTAGTCTACCACCGGCAAGCTAAGCCCACTGAGAAGAACCGGCGTAATAAACTCCGCGGGTGTAATTTTTTGGCTTCCGTGAGATATAATTATCACAAAATTGACCTCCGAGAATGCCTGGCATGAACACCTTATTCCCAAGGCGGAACATCATTTACAAAAACGTAGTATGCTTTGTCAAACAATCGTACCTTAACAGTTTTTTTTAAATTTTTAAATGTTTTCTAGGATCGTATTGTAAAAGCGTATCGCAATACCTCTAAAAACCAGTCTATGCTTATTTCGTATGTTCCGAATGTGCATGTCGCTTTTCTTGACAGTCGTTTATATTTTTTCAAACATACATTACATAGTAAAGTCATTTCTTTAATTTATCTCTTAAATATATATAGGTATCGTGTTACAAATTTAAAGTATTCCTTGAATAATCAATATAATAATGGAAAATATTAAATGCACACATTACATATACCGTATGAGCGATGATTTTGAAATGTGAAATTGATAATTCCAGGCAATCTCATACGTCACTTGGCAGTCCACGATCCGGATTCTGTTCATCTACAGCAATTGCTAGGGCCGAAGTATAACAGGCAGAAGAAAATTAAACCGAACGAGTCTCAAGTAAGTATATATGAAAGATTTTCGGAAGTGGCTTAACATCAGACGTTCACATTACCCACATTTCTGCGCTTGTGCCCCAACCCAATGGACACAATTACATATATTGTTAAGGCGAATTTTAATTATTAGCGTCTTGTGTTACACCGGAAAACGCAGAGTGGGACGTCCCGCCACACGATCGAAAGACGATCTAACAAAGGTCGCGGACAACCGCTGTATCCACATCGCTCAAGATCGCAGCGGGTGAGCGTCTTTGGGGGAGGCCTATGTCCAGCAGTGAACTTAAATGGGCTGATGATGATGATGATGATGTGTTACAATATGTCTCTCGTTACTGAGCACTGCATTCCGATTTAGCTGAGCGGTATGATATTTTTAGTAAAAGCTAGTGAATTTACAACTCAAAATTAAGATATTCTAATATTGAATTTATATTATTTTTAAGCATTCGAATGCAATCTGTCTGTTTACATAATGCGAAATATCACGTGTAGGTGTCATAATGATGTGTTTGTCGAAAATAAATTGCTATTGTTTCTAAATAAAATAAGAAATACAAAATGGCGGACTGCACCGGCTTTTTAAACTGCTGTTGTAGAGCAAGATAAGCTACAAATACGTCGCATTTCTTATGCCAATGTTGTTGCCACTGTAGCCATACTTTATATCTGAGGAGCAATTTTTTTATTTCAATTAGGAATAAGGCTTGCGATTTAATTAGGATTTTCTTTGCGTCTTGTATCATATTTTATACATTTTTGTATTGTATAATGGACAACGGAGCGGGTGGATCTCCTATATGGTAAGAGAACACCGCCACCCATGGACAACCGCGCCACGGTCCGCGCATTGATTGTGTTGCTGGCGTTCAACGCCAGTTACGCGTCATTTTTAAAGGACTCCGATATCCTCACTCACTCAGCGAAACACATAGAAGCACAGTTTCAAGTACAACAACCATTTCACGCTGAGTATTTTGTGATCCCGTGATATTACTTCGGAGGAGCCGGCCCAATCTGTGCGTCCGCATATGCTTTAGCGTGGTTCTCCCACGTGTGCAAAGTACATGTGTATATTTGCTAAACATTTAAGCTAACGCTCAGTTGTGCCATAGTCTCTAAGCTAGCTTCCGACCGGTTGCTCAAGCGGCCAACATTCCCGCGACGGCCCAAGCCAAGGTTCGTGTCTCGCAGGAGACGTCCTTGTGCTATTCGCGGATGAACCCATTTCTCGGTGAGCCTACGGCTCTCCCAAAAAGTCCGTGAAAAGCTGTAGTGGCCTTATGTCGACAGAGTTAGTCATTAAAAAAAAGCTCAAAAGATAATAAACTTAAGTAAACAGACGCAGGAATGTGTAACTCACTTCACCGCACCATAATCTCGCATTTACATTAGTGCATTAAAATGTATTAAAGTTTTCCTTGTGCTCTCAATGCATGCCATAAATATATTTTCAGCATTTTAAATCTAATTGACGTAAATGTATTATCAGTTGGCAGACTTAAAGCCCAAGTACGAACAAGACGTGATAAAAATGGAAATTGTGGACGATACCGAAAAAGAAGATTATCAAATAATCGATTATATAAAAGAAGATCCACCCGTGGAAGACGACCAGGAGTATCTCGTGTTTGAGGTGATAGAAGTAGACGATGGCTCTGATCAACATGTGTGTGTTATTACACCGCACTACTCTGGAGAGGTGCAAGGAGGTTGGTCTAATTCACTTAGGCTGCTTTTAGTGGCACACGGACCGTCAGTTGCGATCGCTCGGCGCGTATGTGATCTGCACTGATCGTCCGCGTGTCGCGTATACTGTTTTAAGCCTAGTACGCACTAGGCTTGTATTTTGTCGAGTGCAGAGTAAGTTAGTAAATAAATACGTCAGTACACCCAAAATTTAGTCGAGCCGATCCATTTTGTTCGATGTCATCAGTCGAGTAGCGCCTCCCACCACGCGTCACTGTCCACTGTCTCACAAGTATGAACTTGTTGTTTGTCGAGTCATTAGTTGCCATAAAAATGTTGTTACGCTGGAGTGAAGAAACAACATTAAAATTTATATCCAAATATTTCGGACATTCTCAGAGTATTCTCAGAGTATTATATAATTCTTTGAGAAGACCATTTTGTAGCTCCTAGCTCATCTGGTCTTTTAGTCCATTTTGGCACCCATGGCGTTTATCTTCATCACACAAATTTCTTCTTCCTCGTCTTCTAAATTAGCGATTACCATAAGCTTTTCAGCTTATTCACTTTGTTGTTGCAGTGTGTTCATTTTATAGAACACCATCCGCTTGTGTACTATAAGAGTGCAGTAGTGCAAACGATTTTTGGCAAGTTGCAAATCATTTAGTCACTAAATTGCTATCTACTCGGCTAAAATACTAGCCTAGTGCGTACAAGGCTTTAGTGTCGTCCTGAGTGCCACGATGTACATACGCACGCACTGCATTCAATATGGTGGGTGTTATTAGTTATGGGCCTTAAATATTTTCTTTTCTAAAAAATATATTGGTAGCAACCATCTGGACGACAACGCCACCGTCCCGCTTCGACGCTGCGGCTCTCGCATGTTTTTCATATATTACCTACGTCACCCATTCTAGGTTTGCCGTCGTCGCACTTTACACACCGCTCCTTAAGCCGCCTCCCAAGCTTTATTTCTCGCGTCTTTGTTTTTGTATAAAGCATCAGAGGCATCCCATTTTCTCATTTCAAATTTCCTTAAATGAACTTCGTTGATCATGTATTTTTCTATAATCACGACTCACTCTGATTCCACTGCGCCGATGCGTGCGCTCCGTACGATACTTAAACGCTCATTATCGGTGAAGGCGGCGCAGACAGCTCCGCAGCGCGAAATCGCCGCGTTACTGTAAAGCGCTCCCAAGAGCTTCATACAGATTGGTCTATGCGGAGCGCTCCGTACCGACGGTCCGCATGACACTAAAACTAGCCTTACTCACTGGCGCACTGGAATGATGAATCGACATTCATAAAACAATCCACATAATTTATTTCCGCTAACTTTACAAGTAAAACACCAGCGTCTATTTATTTTTTGCGTTGCAATGATTAGACAAAGTTCCTAAAGTCTAGTACATTGTAATGCAGTGACAATAGTCCTTTTTTGCATCAATAGATAACATATTCCAGATGAGGAGAAGCTAAGCACAGACGTGGAGAATTCTGAAGAGATCCAAGAAAGATATCAAAAGGAGCAGCTCAGAAAGAAAATCGAAGAGAGCATCAAAGTAGAGAGGGACCTCGATACTTGTTTCGGTTTTGATGTGAGTATTCGGCTAACTGTTGTATTGAAGAACATAATAGTGGACAAGGGAGCGGGTGGGTCTCGTCTATAGTTGGTAAGAGAATACCGCCTCCCATGAGCCACTCCGCCACAATCCGCGCATTGGTTGTGTTGCCTGCTTTTGACGCCACTTAAACGGCATTTTAAAAGGATAACGAGATCCTCACTCACTCAGCGAAACACAGTAGAAGCACCGTTTCAAGTACAATTACCATTTCACGTTGAGTATTCTGAGAACCCGTTGTATCCCTTCGGACGGGCCTGCCCAATTAGTGCGTCCGCATGTTTCAGCGTGGCTCTCCGACGGCTTATTGTTTTTCCCTTATTACGAGACAATCTAAATAATAACGCTGTCTTGTCCTACAATCGGAGCTATTCCTTTGACAGGAACAAGAGGAAGAGGAACCGCGGCTTTTAAAGTATGAGAGTGACTCCGACGATAAGGGCGTTACACTCGGTTACCAAGAACACGAAGCACCGGAGTCGCCGCTGATCCGACTCCGTTTATCGACTGATGATGAATCATCAGAGTGAGATGAAGCGTATCCATCGTACCTCACATGTTGGGAGGACCTAATCACCTTGTTCTGGCTTTATCGACTCATATATAGGCTAATGTTAATCAAAATGTAGGATCTCGATAACTAAAATTTTATGAGAAATGCTAAAAAATCGAGTTAACAAGAATTTCGTAGAGATGATGCCTATGCATCATACTAACAATACTACATAATGGATTTATTTGCTAAAACTTTGACTTATGAAGTTGCGTTTCATAAAAATATTTTTAACAACAATTCTAGGTACATATTCATTTACATAAAATTAGGTGCCTTTTGAATTTGATTGCTATGACTTCGGAGAAGTCCAAGACGCTTTTGAAAATTAAGTTACAGAAAACAAATATTCGTATCAAAGCGTCGTAGATAAATAACATTTTGTTCGGGTTACAAAGTCTAATTAATTGGAGATTTTTTTAATTTTTTTTTGGAGCGTGTTTTTAGAGTTTCAGCGGAAAGAGTAGTTTTGTTTTTCGGCTGAATTAGGATTTCGACTTAACGAGATTTTTTTATAGTATAGCGGACAACGGAGCAGGTGAGTCTCCTATATGATAAGTCCACAGTCCGCGCATTGGTTGTGTTGCCGACTTGTTACGCTTCTTAAGCGCCATTTTTAAGTGCTTCCGATATCCCCAGTCACTCTGCGAAACCACAGTACAAGTACCGTTTTACGCTGAGTTATCGAGATTCTACTGTATTATAATTTACATAAACACATAATATTAAATTTACATTTTTAAAAATATAATATAATATAATGAAAGTATGAAATTGAATTATTTTTATGAAAATGGCACTTTTTGTCGTAATAAATTTTGTTTTTTTTGTTTTGTTGTTGATCAGCAACCCTGTGAATGATTTGGTGTTGTTTTGACCACGTTTTATATTTGGAATCGATGAGATCAAATTTTGATTTGTACATATTTTGGATAAGATGATTATGACATACAGGCAACATATATAATGTTACAATTTAGTTGAATAATTGAATATATTTTGAATCATTAGGCAAATACAAATGAATTTCTACTTGCATCACAATCTATGTATTTTTAGTCTATAAAATAAACAACAATTATGTTTAGGAATAAGAATGTAAATACGTAATATATAATTATTGTTTATTCGAGATAGTGAACATTGTCAAATAACAATTTTAGTTAATAGTTATAGTTTGTGAAATCATCAGTTCTGAAATAAAAACATAATTTATATTTACACTCAGGCTATATATAGGCTTCGCGAAATAACAATCCAAAAAGATCATTTAATTTACATTTGTTGTTAGATTACATCATATAAGCAACGTTGTAATACGTCAATAATAAGTTAGTTGAGGCCTTAGTATAAATTAGTCAGGCGATGGTCAATTTTGCACGCTTTCTTTTCCATCGGGTTGTATATTTTGTGCCACACTGTAGGGATACTATTGATCTCCTCGAGAGCTCTGCTCTCTTGCATTCTTTAACAACTCACTACATCCAAAACAGTAGAGAAATATCGATAACAAACAAATGATTAATAATGTTTATTAAATTAATTTTATAAAAAAATATGATTAATAATGTTTATTAAATTAAATTAAATTAAATGTTTATTATAAAATTTATTAATAATGTTTCTCAGTTCTGCTTCAGTTGGTATGCATGTATATAATATTTTTAAAAAATCTAGTTTTATAATAGGTAAATGTATAAACTAGTTTTATAAATGGGGACGGCTCCAATTAGTTCCTACATAGCTTCACCGCATGTGTATGGTTGGCTGCTTTACGTTGGTTGACCCATTACAGCATAAGGTTCGATATATCAGACATCAATGAAATTTTTAGGTTTAGTGCATTTTTACTTTATTAACAAATTTATGCTGTAGTGGGTTAAAAAAATAAGAGAATTTTGGCCAATGTACTAAAACTATTTAAACTTAAATATTCACTTAATCACATGTTTATGAGGATAAATCTAACGCTTGAATTAAAATTGGTTCGTCAACACCCAACCAACATATTCTAGGTTTAATAAGTAAATTAATAAAAATGATCCTGTTGTGGTTTTATTTTTCTTCCCTCGCTTCTTTTATTTGCTACTAAAAAGAACAAGCCTGCACATTGTCTGTCACTTAATCAGTGAAATACATCTTCAATTTTCTCTAAATTTAATATAATAATAATAAGGTAATTTATCGAGCATATATTATTTCAAATCAAGGGAAACCTTATATGACATGAATCCTGAAATTGTTTTTTTTTTATTCTATAGCGGACAACGGAGCTGGTGGGTCTCCTATATAAAACAACCGCCTTACAGTCCGCGCATTAGTTGTGTTTCCGGCTTTTTAAGGGTCTCTGATATCCTCACTCACTCTACTAAACACAGTATAAAGTAACGTTTCATGCAGAGTATTCTGTGAGCACGTGGTATTACTACGGACGAGCCATTCCAATTAGTGCTTCAACATGGCCCACGAGTATAAAAATAGTCAGATCGTTCTGAAAATTTACGATGGTTACATGATTATCTTCTATATTATTTCTTCATTATATGATACTGAGACCAGTTGGTAGTTAATGCTTATAAGAAAATCAGTGTTCATAGATTCTATCGATCATTGCTTATTTAACTGCTAAATAAAACAAATTATTATTATTTTTTTAATTGTTTATTTGTGTATTTGGGTACAATAAAGAGTTAAGTCAAGTAATGTTTACATGACTAATATCTATCAGTGACCAAATTATTATTAAATAAGGAGAAAAAATGGTTAAATAATAAACATATAAAAACTTGAAAAAGATAAATTACGAACGTAACTTGCAGCCGTTACTAATCTGTGGGCAATGAAAAAAATGTGATGTTTCGATCACTTAAGATATAACTTAATGTAATAGTCGTCTCTCAGTGCATTAGGGGCCGTCCAACAATCACGTGATATTTTATTTAGCATTTTTTAACCCCTCTCTCCTTTAACTATATGGTGAGATTTAAGACTAGCCTCCCCTTCTCCCCCCATCACGTGTATTTTAGGTACCTACAAAGAATCTTAAGTTTTTCGAATATTGTCTTTAAAGCATAAACTTTTTCGTTTAGAAGTCGCGTGTATTATAGCACGTAGTTTTATTAATTAATATGAAATAACAGTATTTTGATAGGAAATAAATACACGTGATACCTTACTAGACCTCCCCCTTCCCCTTGTGATATTTGACGAACGCCTTCCCCTCGCAAGCCTCACGTGATTAGCGGACGACCGCGCACTTGTATTTCGATTAATGAATATCGTTTCAAATACCATAAGAGAGGATTGTACATTGACTATTGACACACTTCATTTCCCACAAGTGAACAATCCAACAAGTTTGCTCGGAGTGAACAAATTCACCATATTGGGTACATGTAATTTATACAGCACTCAACACATTAACGCTTTCAAAGCGGATAACAAGTTTTTACTTTTTAAATATAAACTTATCAATGTTAGTAAATAATTCTGAACTTTACAGTAGTTTGAAAATTATTAAATTACTACGAAATATATCCAAAACAGTCGCAATAATTTTAGAATCAAAATATTTAAGTATTTTAATTTTGTCTTATATATCTTGAGCTGTAATCTTACTTCTTCACAAGCATGTCTTATTAAGACTACAAAATAACTCAAATAATTCTCAAAAATTGTACATTGGGTCTGGACTCTACACCCAGGCTGCGAGTAATTGACGACCTAGACTCATCGTTTACAATTATTGCGACTGCGGTGTATTATGCAAAACAGATCATACAATTATGCCGATCTGGCAGAGCGTTTCCTGAGGTGTAATCATGGAGGGTTCAACGTGTTAAACAGAACACTCGGTGATTTTTATGGAGACACAAGCACTTATATTCGCTAATCATGTAATAAAAAATTAAAGTCATTGGTTCTCTTCATGCAAATACACTGTTGGCTATTTTCACGAGACGCCGCACTGACGTTACCTAACCGAATAATGGAGAGCGTTGTCACAAGGTCGCAACAGTCTGACACTGTGACGAATCCGCCCTAATCCTATATCTTGAGATTATAGTGTAAAGAGTGGTGCACGTTGTCGTCTGAAAGACCAGCCGCAGTGTCCCGCACTATTGCTCCAACGAAGCGCGCCTGCTCTTCCAGATGAACGAGCATCGGCACCCATGAACCGTAATTCAACTCGGTCAGCTGAATGGCCTTGCGGGCTATTTTGTGTGTCTCTAAGCACCATTCCCTGCAAAATTCGTTTCATGCTATATAAAAAGCAATACAAGAGGTTTATGTAGTCTATTTAATAACATATATGGGAATAGTAAGCTCAGAAGCCACTTGGAGGCCTATAAAAATACCGCTTAAGCGGCATAAAAAGCCCGCAACACAATGCGTGGAATGTGATGTTTTCCATGGGCAGCGTCAACGCCAGCATGGCTCTTCCACGAGTATTTTCTGTGAATATCGAAGCGACACGTTCGCGTATTACTACGTTGTTATTCGTACCTATAGTCCGCATGCTGTGGTGACTTAACGATTCTCGCCAACATCACGGTCAAAAGTTTCCTCAGCTCGTGCGTCACCTGTCGGAAATATTCTTAATATCAAATAGCGAATGAACGACTTCGCGACATCCTAAAACAAGTTCTTTAAACGAATAGTGTTTCCTATCAATAGAATATTCTGTTCTATGGTGACGAATGTATAATTTTATTCTCGTGCAAATAAATATATTTATCACATTGTCTCCTGTAAACAAGCATTCCATGATTCCGGCAAGTATCCAATAATTCGCCACATTCCCTTCGGTTTACAGGAATATGATTCTTCTCCTTCATCCATATTCAAAAAGAGACACGCATGCCTTACCTCAACACTGAACGAGCCGTACTGGTATTCCAAACTTTGTATATTATGTTTTATCAACTCCACGCTTTTAGTGTATTCACCTGAAACAAATTGCAACTGCATATAGTTTTTTTATAGTATAGCGGACAACGGAGCAGGTGGGTCCCCTATATGATAAGAGAACACCGCCGCCCACGGACAACTGCGCCACAGTGCGTGCATTAGTTATTTTGCCGACTCCTATATATTCACTCACTCTGCGAGATCAATCTCAATCTGTGAGATTTCTGCATATGGTTTGCATTTAATCGTTTACCAGCTACAGTACATCTATACAATGCACAAAACTTTTAAAGAAACGGTGGCAAACGAGCCAGAGGCCCACTTAGGATAAGCAGTCCTACGTCCATAGACACTGCAAGGCTAGCAGGGTCGCGTCTGCTTTGCCGGACTTTGATGGATAGGTTTGCTCTCGTTTTGAAGGTTCCCAAGTCAAGACGCTGAGCGAATCAACATCTCTACGAAACGGCTGATTCAAGCTGATCTGAAAGGATAGTCGTCGACAATTCGAGCCGCTCTACGCTGAACGCGATGTACGCATATTAGGAGCGATAGCGTCTGAGCAGGCCTCTCCCACTCGCTCCTGCAGGTGTCGAACTGTAAGTACCTCTCGCGAGGGGCAAATCAGTAGGGCCGCATGGGCGAGCGAAACAATATGATCGGATATAAAACTATTATACAATAAAATGTCTCAGTAAATACGCCTAACTTGTTACACGCGAATTTGTTAAAATTAAACCTACATACCACTAAGCCATATATCTAGGTTTATTCCAGCAAAAAGGATACTAATAAAAAAAGTAGTAATTAAATATTGTCTTTAAAATGAAACCACCTTGCTATCGCTAGAGAAGGTACGATTTACGCGATAGAAAGAGAGCGCACTTGTAGGTGTTCGGAATTTCATAGTATCGCAGCGTGAGTCGTTAAATGTTTAAACGGATTTTTGAAGCGACTCTTCTCTGCTTCACATGATCGAATGATACTCGTTAAAATTAGCTCGTTCGGTACTAACCAGCCTCGGCGAAGGCTTTAGCCAACAGATCGATGGAAATCCGCAACGACATGTGGTGACGGTGCCACACTTGCTGCTTCAGGCAAAGCGAATCCTGCAGGCGTTCGCACTTCTCCTCAATACTGGTCGACCTCTCAGCTGAAGCGATTGAAAGCACGTTAGACAGCCACATATCAAAAATCGTGTGTATTTCATAAATTAGCCTATTGTGTTATTCCACGTTTAGTAATCTGTGAGGAGGCCTATTTATTATAGGATTTATGGCTCTGGGTCTGGCTTTTTTAGTTTCTTCAAAAGGAAAAAAAGCATTAAAAATCTATTATTAATGAAGATACGCCGCGTCGAAGTCGTAAATCATCAATAGTACCACACAGCCGTTTATTAACACCTTAAAAATTAAAATTATAGACTGTAGAAACTCAATTGTTGATAAACTGCATCTATTACCGTCCAAAGGGATTTTTGTTGGAAAATCGCATCCAATTTTCTTGAAACGAATTACTTATTGTATTTTGCCTAGTAAGCAGTACGAAACTTCCTAAAGCGGTAACTGAGCTCACCAATGGAAAATTAAAAAATGTCGCTAAATAAGTTTTAAGTAGTAGGACATTCTATGGCGTAACTAATTACATTCATGACAAAGATGCCTGAAATCAAATGCCTGCACCCGCAACTCAACCTAATAACCATTGTATTACTAGAGCTAGATTAGATTGTTTCATGAAAGGTCTCGAGTTAATGACGCCTAAGGTATAATTATCTAGTCTTTTTTTATAAATAAAGTATGTCCGACTGTGGGCACACTCGAAGTAGAACAGCACGCCGATCCAACGAGCGACCGCCACACCTTGTAGGTCTATTTCTTCTGCTTTGTCCAACACCATGATCGCTTTCTCTACATGAAACGTAAGGTGGCATTGCTGGCATGCAGCCCTATATCTGCGCCACATCACCGGCCCTTTACACGCTTGGCACATGTACGCAGTGAATAGTGTCTGAAAAAACCAAAGAAAATGACTGAAACCATGCAAAAAACCATTGCCACTATATATAAAAGCATCGATAATACAGCTTATCTTCAAACATTAGAGAGATATGTTGAAATACAGAGAGAATAAGCATGATTTGCGATTTTATATGGTGTAGCAGACAACGGAGTAGGTGGGTCTCCTACATTGTAGAATACCCATGGAAAATCGCGTCAGTCCACGCATTGGTTGTGTTACCGAGTTTTTACGCCAATTAAGCCGTTTTTAATTGTTTCCGATATCCTCAATCATTCAGCGAAACATAGTAGAAGTACTATTTCAAATACAACTATCATTTCCACTTAGTATTCTCTGAGACCGTCGAATCACTTCGGAAAATCCGGTACAATTAGTGCGTCAGCATACGCTTCAGCATGGCAGAGTGAATCGGAGCCCCTTAAAATCCCGCTTAACTGGCGTAAAAAGCCGGCAACATAGCAATCGCGGATTGTGGTGGTGATAGGCGGCGATGTTCTCTTACCACATAGGAGACTCACTTTCTTCGTTATCCGCTATACCTACCTAAAAAAAAGATGAAACGTTATTGATTAAAATGTGCACACCGTAAACTGGTCCCGGTAGCTGTCGGAACACTCGCTGCACATGCAATAGAACTGGTACTGGAACCGCAGCTGCTGTCGCCTTTGCACAGTCGTCACACGGGAGCTGTGCGGCCCATAGCAATTTTGCAATTGCGCGCCGGCCGGCAGTTTACGCGCGCACCGTACTATCAATCGGTTCTTGTAGAAACTGGAATCGTGCGTTCGCAGTTAGCAAAATATGCGCTTAGGTGCTTTTCATTCATAAAAATACCAATTCATCATCATCATCATCATCAGCCCATTCAAGTCCACTGCTGGACATAGGCCAATTAGACTACTATTATTATTTTATTCTCGCTTTGAAGAATGTCTCTTATGTAATGTATACAGTTTTGAGGTGAGGCCCCTGGTACCGCATGGCCGCCTCTGGTTAGCCATTTAATCGCAGTAATAAAACAGACACGACCAGTTAAAAGCGTAAGAAAATATTTCTTTTAGCTCCTATAACTAATGGCGATAGGGCCGAAAAATGAAATGGAGACCACGGACTAAGCAAGCGCAGCGTAGGACGTCCCCCCACATAAAGGACAGACGACCTTATAAAGGTCGCTGGAAGACTCTGGATGCAGGTCGCCTCACATGTATGAATGGAGGTCCGAAGGGGAGGACTATGTCCAGCAGTGGACGTCCTATAGCTGAAATGATGATGATGAATTAGTGGCGTGTCGAACGTTGGGCGTGTTGCAAGGCGAATCGTTCACTCACAAACATGCTAAGTCGGTTACGATGGCGGCCCTAAGTGTTATACGTACGTGTTAATAATATTGGGTTGACAGGCATGATTCATCATGGCAGCCGATGGGTATATGGCGGTCGCGCAGTGTACATCCCGTTGGGCAGTCACGCGCCCTGCAAGATATGGAATCATTCCATCAGACATCCATACCTATACCTTTTTTATATTGTAGCGGAAAACAGAGCCGGTGGGTCTAGTATATGGTAAAAGCAGTATTTTTAAAGGCCTCCGATGTCCTCACACACTCAGCAACAATTATCACTCAGAAATACCGTTTCAAGCACAACTACTATTTCACGATGAGTATTCTGTCAGCCTATGCTTCAGGATGGCTCTCTCACAAACCCTTTCAGACACCGAATAAATTATAATTTATCATCATTATCCGGACCGGGATTCGATACCTTTCGCTTCATGGTAAGCTTATGAAATCACTTGGCTTCGAGGCTGTTCTTAATTTATTACCTTTTTGTAACAAATTAATTTAATATACGGAGGGTAATTTTATTAAAGGGGAGTTTGCTGTCAAAATGAAACTTACGTATCAGGTAGTAGTAGTATCACTATAATCCACTATATGCTATACATCTCTATAATTCTAAACATAGATCATGAACTAACCTCTGTAAATAAAAAACTCCCTAGCTTAAACACTTATTAACTTAACACTTCAATAACTTAAATTATTGAACGTTTCCCCTCGTCTTTATCTTTTCGAGATTCTACTGTAATAAGGGATCAAAATACCATTTTTGTCTTTAATTGAGACGAGATGTAGTGTCGTGTGGCCGTTGCACACGAGCTGGCCGAGCGCGCGGAATAGAAACGCCGAGGCAAACTTGTGCTTCTCAACGCCACGAAGCATGCCCATGTCCTGCGAGAAGAACGATGTAAACTGCTCCAAGTACAGCACCAGCAATGTCGCCGTCTGAAACCAATTTTAGAGAAAACTCATATTTGCTTTGTATAACAGCAGATAAGAGATATTACGCAGATTGTTTCCATCTTCATCATCGTCAATTGAGCACTTTTGTGCCGCGCATCAGCATTCTGTGGAATCATCTGCCAGCGGAAGTATTTCCAAACCATTACGATGCGGGGGCCTTCAAGAAAAGAGCGTACACATTCCTTAAAGGTCAGCGACTCATCCGTGGTTCTGCAATGGGTGTCCATGGGCAGAGAACGCTTTACAGTAGGTGAACGTCGTGACCGTTTGTCACCGTTTCCATAAAAAAATTAAATAAAATACAACTCGTCAACAATCAGAGACATGAAACACCCTCAGGTCTGTAATAGAAACCATATCGAGCAACAACAAACGGATAAATAGAGCATGTCTCTACTATCACTACACAAAATATCAACAAGCTGGACGCAGATTTTTTATGATATAGCGGACAGCGGAGCAGGTGGCTCTGCTATGTGGTAAGAGAACACCGCCGCCCATCACCAAGCGCGACACAATCTGCGCTTCCTTTGGTGCCGGCTTTTTAGAATGACGTTAATAAGAAAAGTGCTCCTAGTTGAATAAATATCTATGACTAAGACTTTAAAGAGATTTGGGAATGATCTGAGTTTGTTACTCATTGCGTTTTTTATGGTATACGGAATATTAGGAAGCAGGTTGTTCTGCTATATGGTAAGAGAATATCGCCGCCAATGGAACACCGCGCCACAATCCGCGCTTAAGTGGTATAATTTCAATGGCCTTCGATATTCTCACTCACACAGAACTCATGAAACACAGTACAAGTACCGAAGGACCCATGGACACTTCGGACGAACCGGAACAATTAGTGCGTCAGATTGACTCTCCAACGAGTGCAACAGTATTAAGACACACGCCCGACCACTGTCAAGCCCGTCCAGAGACCGAATAATTTATATTTGTCCGGACCTGGATTCGAACCCGACACCACTCGCTTCATGAGACTTATAAAACTACATAGCTCCGAGGCTCTTTGTAAGTTATTTATTCATTGGTTATAATAAAGACGAGCTTACCACAGCATACTGAGTATAATCTATATTGTTTATTCTATCAAAGTTGGTGACCAAATTGAACATCCGGTAGAACGCGGGTGTGTCACTGTTGTATATATAGATCTTATCTACTTGGCCATAACTTCTGAAGAGATTATTCGCTGTAGGTCTCACGCCTTCACACATTGGAAGGCCGTAATGTGCGGTCATCAGCAATGCCCTGTAAGTAGAATATCGCACTTGAAACGGTGTCTGCTCTAAACACAAGTGCCGTAACATACGTGCCAGATAGTGTTGTGTTCATCACGAATGACCTATGTCGCGTAAATTGAATAGGAAAAGTAGGTTTTATTTAGCAAGTAGATATAGCATTTTATATTAGCTAGCGGAAACCTACCCAGGAGCAAGAAGCGACATTAAAAGTCTAATGTTATCATCTCTCAATTCCCACACTATGAACTGTTTTAATAGTTAATTAATTTTACTAAACAATATTTCGCTAATTCCAAAAAAACACAGCCAATCTGTCATTGTCTTTTGAAAATGACAGACTGATTGACAGTCATCATCATCATCATCAGCCCATCTAAATCCACCGCTGGACATAGGCCGCCCCCAAAGACGCCCACCCGCTGCCATCTTGAGCGATCTGGATCCAGCGGTTGCCCGCGACCTTCGTTAGATCGTCT
>DWCF01003773.1:0-18563 GCA_018230265.1 Delias oraia
GAGTGAATACAATTGAAATTTCCAACCGACTAACTTCAAAAAAGTATCATTTCAAGCGACGTAACCTTCGCAAATGCATTTGAATATTAAAGTCGTGAATGCTATCGCAACTGGACTATCAGTTTCTATAAAATATTGCATTTGGAAAAATAAATAAATCATTATTATGATCGCAACTCTTGGATCAGCTCCAACAGACTTTCCGCCCTCTATCGGAGATTCTACAGAAATATTGTTCGTAACCATCTTTTAAATTTTTACTATCGTTTCCAACTTTGATCCTATATTATAGTAAATATTACCTTTTTGGTATTTAAATTGTCAGTTTATTAATTTTCTCACTTACATATTATAATTAAATAAAATCAGATCATGTCTATCTCGTTTTGGAAACTACAAATGCAAGTCAATGAGACAGTAAGTTAAGCCAGGTAATTTGTGTTTATTGTTGTGAGTAATTATTTATTCAAAATTGTGTTATTACATTTATAATGCCATACTAGTAATTATCAATATGTTTCCATATGATTAAGAGTAGTAGCATATTTAAATATGCATGTTTCAGTGTCTTCTAAAATCGACAAATCTAAAACATTCTATATATTATGTATAAACTACTATTACCACTACGAAAAATAAAAAAATGTAGGTTGTGGTGGCAAAAGTACCAGGCGTGACAAAACGTTTTGCGGTTTTCCCAATATTAAAACACATGAAGGAGTGTTATATATTGTAGAAATAATGTTCAAAATTTTTACTCAATTCAGGCATATGAGTTTCCGTACATATTCTGTAAAAACTGTATGTCGATATTTCTCTTTATATATGTTCAGATGCATCTTCGGAGTTAGGAACGCTATATTCTTAAACTTTTGGATAATTCAGTTTATAACAGTTTATCAATACAAAATTCAAATTGTTTTAAAAAATTAGATTAGTTTTAGAAAGTCGACTTCAAAATTGGCTTCAAAATTATTTAAATTACTTTTTAACAAAGTTTAAATTAACCAAATGAGATGACATTTTTTTCAGCTTGCTCTAAAAGGCATGTATCAGAATAATAAATGTGTTTCAGTATTACGCAGAATAAAATTACCACAAGGTAATCTGTAACGCAAGTTAAGTTACTAACTTCGCATACACTGATTAATTATTACAATTTCGTTACCTTGGACTAAGTTATCTAAAATCTATATTTTCAATGGGTTTCTAATATCGAGTATTCAAGCTATCGAATATTAATGCATATTTCGAATATTAAATTTATTTTAACTTTAGTAAAACTATGTTATATGAGTTACTTAATAAACATAATCATAGACGAAATAGCACAATAGTATGAAGTTACGTAAAACTATATTGAAAGCGGTAAAGGCAGGTCGGAAAATTGAGTCATTTGTTTAATATTCTCACAATATGTGAATATCGGTATAGTCTATTGAAATTTTAGGTATTATTGCGGCGGCTTTACTATATATTATTGGCAAATAGAAATGAAATACTTATCAATGCAAAAAACATACTATTCAATAATAACTTAGAAACAACTGTAAGTTCATTGTTTCTATTTACGAACTCACATGCAACAAAATTAAAAATTATACCACGTAAATCAGAAGTATAAAATTATCAATAAATTATAACGATTGACCGAAGTTTATCTTATGCATAATTTAATAACAATAATTTATAATCTATTTCATTTCTCTTCACAATACATACGCTCCATTAGAGATAAGGGCACACCTAATTGAATGCATTGTAGCTTAATGGTTTAAAAAGTATACCATGAAGCGAGAGGTTCGAATCCGGGGCCGGACAATTATAATATAATTTACAATTTGTTCGGTCTCTGGAAGAGATTGACATAGCCGGGCGAGTGTCTCAATACTATATCACTTGTGGGAGACTCTTGCTGAACCATAATATCCTGACGCAGAGATTGAGTTGGCTTGTCCGAAGTGATACCACGGGCTCACTTAATACTCACCCTGAAACGGTACTAGTACATCGTTTTGCAAAGTGAGTGAGGATATTGGAGGCCCTTAAAAGTATCATTAAGTGGCGTAAAAAGCCAGCAACACAAGCGATGCGCGGACTATGACCAATCACGGTTGTTCATGGACGGCGGTGTTTTCTTATTATAAATGAAAACTACTTGCTTCGTTGTCCGCTATATGATAGAAAATAAATAATTGTATCTTTATTTTCTGTGGGGAAGTAAAGTCACATAATATATATTATACAGATATATTACAACTCAAAAAGCATAACTTATAGGTATAACCAGCAATAGCAGTTCTGTTTCAAATGTTTTGTTTGATTATAAGAACAATATTCGTATTAAAATAAATTTCTTGTAAAATTGTTATTCATAAGTGTGACGTTTGTCCATTACACGGGATTGTAGTTTTTTATTTAGCAGCTTTATATAGACGTTTGATTAATGGATACTAAGCCTTCAGAAAGGTTTTTGAGTCCTACTGAATATTATCAAACCAATTTATGCCCCATTTCTGTTCAACTTACCGAAACGGTATTATTTTTTATTAAACAAAATCTGATCAGAACAATTTTTTTTATCATAAGCGTTACGCTATTAATAAATTACAAAATTTTCGATTTAATTTAGAGAAATTAATGCAATTTTAAACATTACACGGACATCATATCTTGTAATTTTTAATATATTAACAGCAAATAAAAAAAAATGTCTTCATTTAAATATTAAATAGTAACAAATAGTATAATTATATAATTCATAATAATTATCTAATTCATATTTATGATATAACATAATAATGTAATATCTTTATAAAAGAAAAAAAATCTTACATTGTTAAGATTTTTATAATACATTTACTGATATGTAAAATAGTTTAAATTATGTAAGTAAGAGTAATAATGCCAATTATAATATAATAAAGCGAAGCCCGGTAATGAAGTTGCTTTGACAGGTGTTTCAAGACGGAGGATGCATTATGCATACCACCCATAAACATTGCACGCGATCCGACCTGTTGAGCGGATCGATTGAGGCTTTACTACCAGAATAATGACTTTATTGGTCTTCTCAAGTTTACACCTCAATAAAATATATCCTAACTGTGCTATTGATCCCCTGTATTGATATGGAAATTTTATTTTTGCGGGTGCAGTAGGTAATATTTAATTATAATAGTATCAAATATTCTCTTTCTAAAAGGTTTACGGGTATGGAAGTTCTGCTGTCAAATTATACACCGTGACGCAAATTGCGCTCTTGGTAGTATTGCTGGCTTTTTACACCCGCCGACTGTGTCTGTAAATCCGTAGTATCACTCCGACCAAGCCCGTCCAAATGGTACTTAAATTTTAGGATATCTATTAGACGGTAGAGAATAATGGTATAAAAGATAAATATCGGATGATAATACAATTTTTTTATCATAGTAAGTGCAAGTAATCGTATCTACACATTTCAGTTTTTCATAATATAAACATAAAAGAGTGTCTATTTTCGTTGTATAAATTTGCAGTAACCACATAAATTAAATTAATGTAATTAATTAAAATTATGAACAATAATATGAAAGGTATCAATTTTTGTAAAAAAAAAAATATAATTTTCAATTGGGTGTATGTTTTAAAATGTTGGTAAATTCTATTATTTAATATTTATAAAGTAAAAGCCATTCCTGAAACTGCTTATTTAAACATTTAGCGACGTAAATCAAGCCTCCCATTACTAAAAGAAACCTCATATATTTAGCTCAAAAGTTAAAGCTGGATTATCCACGTCGCTCTTTCAAGCTCTATTAAAATCTTTACTGTACATCAAGATTATTAGGATGCAGCTTTGAAGGCTTATATCAATCTTGTTTAATAAGGGAGTACGGCATAGCGCATGACGAACATCAGCGCTGCATTTCATTTTATGCAGTGCTGCATATGTTTAATTATTTCAATATTAAAAGTCTTATTTATAATATAAAATGACTTAAAAATACAAAATCAGATATTTTAAACGTAATTTTTTGGATTTAAAGCCTTATATTAAAACTACTCACCAAATTGTTTTTCAAAAGTGTTTTAAAAGATCCTCAGTTAATATCTACTTCAATCTAATTATTATTTTTGAAGAATACATCATTTTAACGTTCATTTAAATCTCACAGTATTTTAATTTCTAAGCACCTTATTATTATGCAACATTCTGCTACGACGCTACGACCTAGCCTTAATTGCTACGCAGGTCGTAGCGCACTAAGTAAGACTAGTTTAATTGAGAGAAGGCAAAGTAATTTATTTAATACTTTAAATATTTTACAGAGTTTTGGTTACAAATAAATGATATAAAATGATTTTTTTTTAAACATTTCAACAATTTGTTTAGTTATCAGTATAAATTGTAGTATAAATGCATTAAAATAAATACAAATAATGTAAAATTTAAATTATATTACATCCATCTCTAATAACCTATAAAACAATTAAAAAACAAAATATTTGATTTTTTACAATACTCGTGGTAGATTATCTATTTAACTTATTAGAATTTTACAATAGGAATAAAAATTAAAAGACCAAATGATAAAATGTTTTTTTAATATATTACATGTAATTAAAACAAAAATATTTAATTAAAATAAACAATTAATAGTTTTATATCCTTTAAGTTAAGGTTATATAAAATACCAAAAATAAATAATTCATGGCAAGGTTTAAATTAAAACAACATTTTTTAAATTATTTAGTGTCCTATCACTTTTACTACTACTACTACCTATATTACTCACCGAAGATCACTATAAAATACAAACAACATTATACAACATAATAACAGTTTTTTACACCCGTAATTAATCCAAATCCAAGCAATTCACAAGGCATTCATACTTCGCACTGTACTGTAAAGTTGGTGTTGGTCATATCGCGTGTCACCGGCTTCTCATCACACGTCCGTCATGTGCCTGGGGCAGGCGCCAACTGAGCTCTTTCGTTACTACCCCAACCCCCTAAGCCCGCAACCCTGTTTCAGCTATTACGTAACTGAAATCATAGTTTTCCGTTTCAGACCTATCTGGGACGCTGCAACTTACCTGAATATATGCGTAAAAATTTTTAATACCCCTTAGCTATAAATAGATATTCTGCGATTATTTCAGGGCCTATGTATACGTTTCAACGCATGCGTGATTGAGCCCCGCCCTTCCCAGGCCCAACCGTTTGACATTTTTAAACTTGACGATAATTGAGACACGATAGGTTTCAAGCGATAGGTGTAATAGCAATTCATTGGAGCTTTATCCCAGCATATAAGTTTTACAGACCATGAAATGTTCTGCTTCACTTGAAGAGTATGATTATATGTTATAAAACACTATCGGATTACTGAAAATCTGTATATTGAACTATAGTTTCTCTTTATAGAATTTCCTTTTCTTTTAATTAAAACTGCTTACTTGCTGCAAATTCGGTATAAAATGTTTGCTATTTCAAGCAATCAATTTACATTTGCGTAACATAATAAAACAAATTCCCCCGCTTGCATGTTTATATTATACCTATTTCCAATATACTTCAATCTCAATCATCAACTAGATATATTTTCATACGGTAGAGGATTTCTTCAAATATTTTGTAATTTATCGATATTTGTAGAACAACAAAACTATTTCAAATGAAATATGTATCTTCCTTTTGAATCCTGCAAAGAGTTGCCTGTCTACATTATGATAGCGCTTTACACCATACAATTTCTATCAATATCTTTATAGTTTTTAAAAAACAAAAGCAAATATACAAAGAACAAATCTAAGTCAATTTATACAGCCGATCTGCTATACCGTCATACGGCGTAACTTTTACAAAGTTGAGGTGATGAAAAAATGAGTCTTAGAACACAGCTACTATTTGTATGACAATACAACAAAATGCTCAAAACCATTCACCCAAACTGGGAGCCACAGATGCTGAACACGATATCGGTCCATTATTAATGCTTTGACGACAAAACGTGACCCGACCCGAGGATTCTTTTATTTTTCATGTATTTTGCTAGTTAGTAGACTAGAAGTCTCTGTAATTACATCATATATGCATAATTTATTTATTAGGTTGATAATGGAACTATTTTTGGTAATTTCATTAGTTCTACACTTTTACAGATTTTTTAAATAAATTTTAACCCAATAAAAATTACTTACATTTATTTCATATATCTATTTATATTTATTTATTATATCTTTGCATAAAAATCCAAACTTCAAGCCGCAAGAAATGCAGTAACAAGGGATTTGCTTTTAGATTCAATTTAAATTTCAGTTCATAGCGAATTGAATAAAAATCAAAACTTCCCTCGCAGTACTGAATACATAAATGTCGGACAGTTGGAGGGGTCGCCGGCGGAAATCGAACTCTGGACCGGACACCTGGCTCCGGCGTAAATCACATACATATGTAACGCAGTCTGTACGAAACTGTTATAACTGTTGACTATATTTTCTAATAATGGTATTACTGTCTTATATCCGTTACTTCGTGTGCCTTAAAAAAATACCTTAGCATTTTTACATCAAGACTTATAAGTATAATAAAACATTGATTTTCTTTTTATAATTTCTAATTCTTTTAATGAATAAACTTAAATGAACTCTGAATACTTTTTCAAAATTAATTGGCTATTTTATAACCCAAAATTGACTAAAACTCCAATAAGAAAAAGGCGCAATGTTTACATTTCGAAAATATCTCTTTCCGTAGGATATTCTCGAAGACACAATACCGGCCACAAGATTGCAGTCGGATTCGCTAACAATAGGGCCGCAATTGTTCAAATCCAGCATACATCAATACGAATTGAAATCTTTTCGCGAGACTCTAGTAGTTTCAAAGAATTAATTCAGGCTAGAATAAACGTTTGAACCATAAGTTTTATTAAAATGAAGTAGGGCGTGGCATTCGCAACTAAATTTAGATTAGGTCCCGTCATAGTCACAACTTGTTTTCATTACTTACTATCTGATAAGTATCTGGACATTGCAGATAAATGAAATGAATACAGTCTCGCATTACATTTTTTTATAGTATAGTGGAAACCGGGGCAATGGGCTCTCTTATATGGTAAGAGAACACCGCGGACCGTGGACAATCTCGCCACAGTCCGCGCATTGGTTATAATATAATATCCTCACTCACTCAGCGAAACACAGTACAAGTACCATTTCACTTTGCTTTAATCATATGAAAGTACACTGATAAAGGCTATGACTCGGACTCGCTTTCTCAGAAGAAAGCATTAAAATATCTTATGTTTAACATCTTCCTTATAGGTTAATAATTACTGTATAATTTAATAATATGACTGAATTATTTTTTAAATTATCTTGGTTATTACCATCTCTGGTTTTAGAGATTAAGGTTTAATTTCCCGTGGTTGAACGAATTAAATGTAAGTAAAGACAGTTTTTTAAAGTATTTTATGAAAATTAAAAATATAGAAATCCCCTATTTACAACCCAATCAAGTAAGTTTTTCAGTTGACCGCATGAGTCATTGCGGATGAACTCACTGCATCTAACCAGAATTACTTCTGGATGAGGAGATATTAAAAACATTAGTTAATTTATACTATGTGGAACCAACTTAACGATTATTCAACTACTGTAACGCTCTTGAAACTCCCTGTAGTTTTAATTAATAAGGTTGTAAAGTTCTGCAATTTAGTGAAACTCTCTCATGTAATGTTGTAAAGGACTATTTAGTAATATATACTGAAACTTTTCATACTTCTCTTTCCAAGTCTTAGTGTATTTCAAAACCTATGTATTACTGTACATAAAACTTCAACCACCACAACCACCAACCCAAGAGAAGCAGATAGAGTTTCCATTTTACTTAATGATATAAGAGTAGAAAAGATTTAAAACAATTCATTTAAAAGCCACTATAGAAAGATATTAAACCTGTTTCATTTAAAACTAGTGTGCCTTAGCTAACACAGAATATAGAAAAGTGGAAAAACTCAGCTGCATCTCAGTCATATACAGGTTGTTTATGAAAGAGAAAAATATTTCTCCCTTATAATATATTGAACATTAGTAAATGTTTTTAAAATAAAATAACTTGTTGAATACTTTAAGTATCTTAAGGAATGTCTATTTCTTTATATAATAAATATTTAATGGGTAAAATTTTTCGACGTAAATAGGCAATTCAACAATTTACAAAACACAATCGTTGTCTCATAAATTAATCAAGTTAGTAGCGACCCTCCTCCATGAATTGTATTAAAATGGACGTATGTTAAAGTTACAAATCTTAGGTAGTAATTTTATCTCATCATTTAGTTTGTTGGACAGCCATGCTGAAGCATATGCTGATGCACTGATTGGGCCAACTCGTCTGAAGTGAATACCACAGGCTCACAGAATACTCAGTATGTAACGGTACTTGTACTTTGTTTGTTTACAGTTTATGTCGTTATAAATATACTACTAAAATTTTCAATTAGATTAAAATATATCGACAAAATAGCGACTTACAAATGAGCAGCTGTATTCAAGAATAATATGTCTAGTGCTATTTACCGCGGGATTCATCCTGCACGCTACTTCGTCGTTAGGGCATAATTGTTCTTTTTTTATTACCTATTTACCCTTCTCGGTCATTGCCCGTTCAAATGAGAAACGCTCAGGCAATGCGGACTCTTAATTTATTTAAATGTGTCGGCGCAATTTTATTTTTTAATGATGATATCAATGTAGCTTTTTGTTGTTTGGAATAATATTTCATTTATTATTTTCAGTAGACGTACATAGATGTTCGTTTTTTTAAGTTTACGCCATAATTCAGTTGTATAAAGTCAAAAACTGTTCCTATATAAGACAAAATCCTTCCAATTCGTGTCTAAGACTATAATAATAAACTCTTTTGAGAATTTCGTTTTAACAGATGAGGCCTTGAGAAAGCCTTGGTAAATTTGGCATAAATTCTATTGAGGTAAAATATATCGATAAAAATTAATTATAAACTCAAAGTATAAACCTGCGGGTGCATACATTGCACTGTACAATGTACAATAGACGGCCTCATAAGCACACCATTTCACGTCGATAATAAATGGTTTTTAATTTAAAATTGTAAAGCCAACATCTATTGCAATATCATCTGTCACCCGGGTAATAGAAAATTATCGCCCGACGACACAGGAGTAATGAAATTTTTACCATCTTTTATATGGTATAGCTTTATTTAATCTGACGATACTTAGTGAGATCTAGCATATGTAGTAAATTCTTTTTAAGGCCTATTTCTACTAAAAATCTCAGGTTTCTTAGGTACTTAGATATCTTATTATAGAACTTATATATTTAGGTAGCCTACAAATAACATCTAAATTATTTAAGATTTCTTAAATAATAGTATAATCTACTTATATAATCTTATAATCTCTTGTGTGGTTTTAATTTAATTGGCTGTGTGGTGATATTAGTGTGTATTACTGTGTAGGCCGATTTATTCATAATATTTTAATATATTCATCTCAGCATCTATTGTATCACAAAACAGCACGTGTCGTACACTACGTGTCGGCATCCTGGTGGCATTAACGAAAGTTTTATTACTCAACATAGTTGCACGCCCTGAAACCACTCCGTTTATTTAAATTTCATATTACACGAATAAATAGTGTTCACGCCGACAAATGGATGAGAACGTGTAGCATTTTCAATGCAAAGTATTTTAGTTTAATTATATACTTTTCACTGCATTATAATTGTCGCAAACAAATATTTTTAACACTTTTGAGGCATTCCCTACTTATACATATTATGTGCATTCAATTGTTAGTCTTCGAGTTAAAGCTAAAAAAAAATGATTTTTAATACAAATAAAAAGCTAATAATCTCATTTCTTTTAAGAAAGAACATAGATAATGATAGAACGAAACACAAAAGGTGAGTACAAATTAGGAATTATGAGTGAGTGTTCATTACTATTTGCCAGTGCATATGTTTGTGAATTTAACAATAATTATTATTACTATACATGGATAGTTTACACAATTAATGCGCGGGTTGTGGGGTTAACATCCGTGGGCGGCGGTAATCTCTTACCATGAGGTAGGCGCGCGTGCTCCATAGACCGTTATATCTACAATAAAAGATTGTTTATTCAAATCCAATTTTCATAGTACCATTGTAAAACTTAGTCAAAAGAAATACAACGTTTAAAGCAGCGGGGTCGTTTTAAAGCCGTCATTTTAAAAATAACTACGATATACAAACTATACTTTTACACTCGACACGAGCCCTCTCAGATGAAGTGTCCCGAGGACAATATCAAGGAAATGTGCCACAATGGCCATAAAGGCGAAGCCTTAAAAAGGCTTCACTTCTAGATTGTGATCGGTTCATGGTCACAATGGATACCTGACTTTATCACTTCAACCGCAGTTATATAGCTTTATCTGGTACTAAAGTGCATTTAGCTATAGCCATATAGAACTGATATATTTTAAGATTTTTACAGGTTCAAAATCTGCATACATATTACCAAAATACCATACAATACCATTTACCTGATTTGCTAAACTTTACGGAGAATAGGTTTTTGGGTGATTTAGCTACCTCCGTTCAACATTTACTAAACAAATATATATACTTGATCAAGACTTTATTATCGAAATAAATTTATATTAATAGAAAAATAAAAATAAGACATTGAACTGTAAATATTAGAAACATTTTATTTATATAATTAAAATACGAAATACAGAGTTATTTTAACTGACAAGTTATTCAAATACTTTTTTTATCCTTTTTATCTTATTATAAAGAAACAAATATCTTTTAAAACTCAGAAGTAATAGTCCTTACTGTATTGTTATGTTGTGACTTTACCTTTTAGTAAATATCTATTACACGATTGATCTCGAAGCGCAATCATTTTCAATTGAAACCATAAAAGCATGAGATTGATGTCCATGAATTCCTAAGAAATTTTAATATATAATTTTTTTTATTTATTTAGATACAGTTTCAATACATTCATTAGATGTGCATATTATGAAAGTAAATCACAACGATTTTATTTTAATTAATTCCAAATGTTTAATAGTTTGTTTACTTTTCATCAGACAAGACATGTTAAATCTGGAAGAAAATCTTAACGATTTTAATTGAAAAACTTTAACTTTGCACAAGTCATTTATTGTATCGACAAAGCTAATATATTCTGATTTTGTTTGTCGGAAAAAACTAATTTGGAAACCAATTTATTCATATAGAAGGGTTATAATTATATAAAAATAGATATGCTTTATATTTTTATAGATAGATAGATAGATATCTTCTATTTTGGGAGTCTCGTAAAATCTACCATGAAACGAGAGGTATCGGGTTCGAATCCCGAGTCCGAACAATTATGATTTATTTGGAATCTGGAAAAGTTTGACAATGGCCGGGCGAGTGGCTTAACACTGTCGCATCTATGTGAGAGCCATGCTGAAGCATATGCTGACGCACTAATTAGGCCGGCTCGTCCGAAATGATACCATAGGCTCACGGAATACTCAGCGTGAAACGAAGCTTGTACTGTGTTTCGAAGAGAGAGTGAGGATATCGGAGGCCCTTTAAAATGTCGCTTAAGTGGTGTATAAAACAAAAAAAAATGCGCGAACTGCAGCGGTGTTCTTTTACCATAAAGAAGTCCCACCTGCTCCGTTCTCCGCTATAGAAACAAAAATTATAGTCTTTATTTAATAAAAATACGACGAGGCAACTGTCTGTATGCGTGTATAGTAAACTATAGCGTTATGTTGGCCTCATATGCACTCGAAGCAGTTGCCCTTTAGTGACACATGTCGTTTATAGACCATTAGAGATATAATAACAGTTTTAGGAACATCATAACGCTTGGAGGATTCTCGAATGGCCATAATTAGATATAAGATTAGATTCAATTGGAATATATTTGTACCAAAACAGATATCTCGTTATGTACATATAATAAAATGTATAAAATTCTTTAGATAATACTAATAAATAAATATTATGGTGTAATTTATAAACTAGATTCAAGTTTTCCTGAATGCTATAAAAAGAATGTAACCTTTTGCGTTACGTACATTCCTTTAAACGTTAAAAAAATATTTAGAGAACAAAGTAAGAAACATTAAAAGTTTCACAGTTGGTGTATTTCGTTTAATCTTAAAGGAGATGTATTCAAGCTACTTTGTGAAGAAATAAAAATATTTGGATTTGTTAAGTGTATTTTTCCGGCTGCTCGTCGTATCCGTTACGCTAGCAATGAACAACTTTATAAACTTATATAAACCTGGTGCCTCGAAATAGAAAAACCATTAAAACCGAATAGAAATCTTTTATTATAAGAATTATAATAAACTTGGAAAACTCTATAAGATTTTATATAAGTTGATGACTAACGGCATATTTCATTTTATATTTATTTAAGCCAGGTTTGTAGGTGTGTTGATATTTATACTTTTTTATCGTTTTTGAATTGGTTAAAACTAAATATTACCAATGTATAACTGATATATTATGCACAATAAATACAGCTTAGTTTATAATAATATAGGTCATAGTAATAGGTCATAGGTCATAGTAATAATATAGGCCAAGCCTAGGTCTAACATGGCGTACAATTTTAGTGTAAACGGCATAATCATTATGTACCAAAAACTTAGATTTCAAAAGTAGGCTTTATGGAGCTTCGTAGCTTTGTAGTTTGTCAAGCTAATGCCGCGTCTGTTATGTAAGGAATCTACGAAGCTCGCAGAGGTATTTCACTAACAAGTTCTTTCAGAGGTCGTATACTTAACGAAATATCTATCGTAATACACTTCTTTTAGTTTTTCTGGACTTTATCGCAGGCTTACAATTAATGGAACTTTTCTGAATTTTAGTGAACAATCAATTGTTGTTAGCTAAAATTATCGATTACATTGTTCGAAGATTTCTAAAATATGGTTATTGTTGTGATAAATATACAAAATTCCACAGAACTACAACATTTTCCCACCCTAAAGTTTATAAATAAAAATAACTGTGTTAAATATATTATTCGTCTTACATACGCGATGAAACTTTCATGCTATTTTATAAACTATTTTTTAAAAGAAAATATATAATTTAAATTTTGTAATAAGCCTTTTGAATAGCAAGCAAACTTGTAATATACGTTTTTATTTTGTCATAATTTTATATTTGAAGTATTTTCCTTTTAATATTGTACCCAAAAGAGAAAATTTATAAGTTAAGCAAATAACTAATGAAGGTATAAATATTTGCGAGTTCGCAGGCGAGTGATTCGGCGCGAGCGCGGGCTGAAATTCAGCATTCTTCGCTGATTGCCCGCACTGAGAAACCACAGTGTAGTTAAGTAAACAGTAGAAGTGAAAAAAAATCATAGGCAAATTTTTGTTTGTTTTTATTATATAATAATCTTGGAATAACTTCTACCAAACTACATGATAAAGGAACTATTTTATTTTTCATGAGTGATGTTTTTGTAAAATAAATACAAACAATTGAAACGTACATTTTAACGTACGTTTTAAAAACGTAAATTAAAACTTTTTTTTGTGGTTCTTCAAAATGTACAATCAAATTAAATTAATTTAATTGAATAAAAAGAACTTGGGCACGCATTTACAGGTTTGAATTCCGGGAAGGACAGTCAATAAAATATCTCTGCCCCATATCCTTGTAGAAGGAACCTCTTCACTTCGATCTGTGAAGTAGTAATCATTATTTATAGCATGGATGTCATCTGGCTAATTAGATTAATAGATGTTGCTCGTTCAGACCTTGATCGATGTCTCCTCATTACGGATATCGTATGAATATGTCACGCGCGACGCATCACTGTATAAGCCAACAGTGACAAAACACAGCCTATATAAATTTGTCGCCATCCTATTCACTATTAATCTGAAACTACATTTATATGATATGATATTATATATCATCATCATTTCAGCCGTAATAAGTCCATTGCTGGACATAGGCCTCCCCCTTGGACCTCTATTAAATGTTCCATACATGTTCTAATTTTAGAAATATCGGTGACGTTAAACAGTACTTATTTCTACAATAGCGTATTTATAACTTACGTCTTTTTATCAGCATAGCGTGTTGTTGCAGCGCAAGACATGAATCTGAAAGAGAAATTTTAATAATTAATTATTTAAGATTTGATAACTATGTTATTCTTTTATAAAAAAATTAAGAAACTGGAACTTGTCCTAGCAGGTAAAAACAAATTCTAAAAATAAATGCAACTAAAACATAGCTTTCTTTGAACTGAATTACGGGACCTGAGCTATTTAATAAAAACAATTAATATCTCCTTACGCGTGGGAGAGCCATGCTGAATCATACGTGGACGCACTAAATGGGCCGGCACGTCTAAATTGATACCACGGGTTCACAGAACACTCAACGTGAAATGGTACTTGTACTGTGTTTACTGAGTGATTGAGGATATCGGAGGCCCTTAAAATGCTGCTTATGTGGCGTAAAATGCCGGCAACACAACCAATGCGCGGACTGGATTGCGGTTGTCCATGGACGGCGGTGTTTTCTTGCCATATCGGTGATTTACCTGCTCTGTTGTCCGAAATACTATAACAAAATCATATTGTTCGCAACTTTTGACATTAAAAGGGTTTATTAATAATATATTATTATTATTATATACGGTATTCATAATTTAATTATAATGACACCAATAATTAACACATACAGCACTAATTGCTAAGGCAATTAGGCCCGCATCTTAATAATATGAGAATTAAAAACCAGGGAGAAGCGTGTATACAATTTTTTTACAATACTAAGGTATAAATTCGGCTGTGTCTGCATTGAATCTCAAAATCTACGTTATATAATGTACGTTCACATTATATAAAAAATTAACAAGTAATTCTTTTCTGTGTTCTTTAAAAGATAACATGCTCACCCGTGAGAGAGTCATGCTGAAGCATATGCTGACGCACAAATTGGGATGACGGGCTCACAGAATACTTAGCGTGAAACGGTACTTGTACTGTTTCGCAGAGTGAGTGAGGATATCAGAAGTCCTTAAAAGTTCCGCTTAAACGGCAAAAAAGTCGGTAGCACATCCAAATCTCAGACTGTGGCGCGATTGTTCATGTGCTGCGGAGTTCTCTTACCTTATAGGAAAACCAACTGTTTCGTTATCCGCTATAGAATAAAAAAAATACGCACGCGGTATATCAGTAATTTTATGAAATTCTATGCAAATATAATATAACCTGTGCAGAAACGTACTTGAGGGTAAATAAACGTCAACTGCAATTTCACTATGTATCACACGAAAATATGCTCTAAGAAATTAATACTGGTTAAAATTAAAAATGAAATACAAAAAGAATGTTTCCTTTTATTTAAAAAGAAATTTAAATATACAAGCTGTCCTAATTACGGGTGCAATTAATGGAAACATCTCTTATGCACTTTGAAGCGACATACATTTCCCTAGAGACATACAGGGAAGGAATCGTACACTTAACGTCACGAGTTAACAAATTACTTAGAATGCATCAACTGTGAAGTTTTATTCTTAATTAACATAGATTATTCGATAAAGAAATAAATTATTTTTGAACATTTCAAATTATAGGTATATAATATTATAAAAAACTTTTCGAAAAAGACCCACATCAAGACATTTGCTTTCAAAACGGTATGACTTTAGAAGTATTATGGTATTTTTTCATAGTCACACAAGGCCTGACAACCAAGAGCGGTTACTTCGGTTCTCCGCTATCGTTCAAGATTATACACATTATCACATACGACATGACAACTGACATTTCTCATTGGGGTTTCCAATATGGTTGGTGAAAAGAAATGTGTATTTTTCGAAGTGACTGCGTTCGGAAAATACCCAAGAAGTACCTGCGACTACCTTATTTGAATTTGAATATAAAATAACATCTAAAATACATAATAATTATTATTTCATTGTACAATTACATCTCAGGGTTTACGAATAAAACAAAACCTTGCTCTATTTATTATATGATTTTAAGCGAAACTCAATAAGTTCACTGTAAGGTTATGACGTTGTTCAGTTGTAGCATATAGCCTCTAAGTCGCCTTTGAAGAGTTTCTGTGAGAAGTCGGCTGGAAAATTAAAAGGAGTCACTTTGTCAAGTAAATTTCTTCAGTGATTGAAATGTTTTTAATAGTGTGCTCGTTTGTACGATAAAAGTAAATGCGATAGTAATTTATTGAGTAGATATAATGCAATATTTGTTTTTTTAGATCTGTCAACTTCTAATTAAAACATGTATTAAATAAGTTCCTGTAATATTCTGTGCTTTGTGGCTTGTATGATACTAAATGATAATTTTGCTATGATTTATGTAAAATATCACGAATGAACTTGTTTGGACGACTTTTATAACGACACTTATTTGAAACGCTAAACCAAATGGATATTTAATATTTTTATTCGATTCGAATTCACTTTGTCATTCTTATTTATGAGTAATTTAGTGAAAGTTTTTCCATTAGACAGTTTTTAAAAATGTTAAAATACATTTTTTTTAAATAGATTTTACAATATATCGAGGTATCTAGTCCGTTAAATGTCAATAAAATACGAGTTTATAGTAAAATGAATATTCAAACTATAATCGTCTTACTTTCCTTGGGTTCAAGGGGTACAAATTGTAATTTCACGGTATCCGTAAACAAATTCGGAAACCCATAAAGCTGTCATTACGCTTCTATGATTTCTATATCTTACTAAAAAGTTGATGACGCGGGTTTAGTTAGATTTAGATAACATACGGGCAACTTGATATAAAGATATTATATTTAGTTGTAATAAAATAAAATAGTCATTTAAAAAGATTGCAACTTAATAGGACTTTCAAACTTAGATATTGTTACTTCCAATAAATGTTGTAGTTACATAGTGAAAACAGAAAATTTTAAATATAAAACTGACTTTGCTAACAATATTTATAAAAATAAAGGCATCAAGGTACCAAGTCATATGGAGCAAGTAAATAGTTTACTTGATCCATATGACTTGGTACCTAATGAAAAATTCACCACCTTTATATACTATGCCGTAACGAAAAATAGACAAAGGCTTAAAAATGTTTTTTATGATACCCGACAATTTGTCACAATCGCATGAGAAGATAAAGTTATGAATTAACATAGGAACTAATCAATCTCTGTTGACATCCCAAAGTGCAGATTCGGATCGTCCTGCATGCGTAGGTAAAACAGCGAAAGAATGGACCGATCCTCCTTACCTTATTTAGTATCGACAATGGAGTCAAATGTACCCCAATTAAAAATATGCATTTATATATATATAACTTATGTAATATTTATGATAAAAAAATAGGTTTATCCGTGGGAAAGCATACGTTGACGCACTAATTGTGCCGTCCGAAGTTCACAGAATCCCCCACGTGAAGCGGTAATTGAACTGTTTCGCTGAGCGAGTGAGGATATCGGAGGTTCTTAAAATGCCGCTTAAGTGGCGTAAAAAGCCGGCAACACAACCAATATGCGGACTGTGGTGCAGTTATAATGGGCGGCGGTGTTGTCTTACCATATTGCAGACCCACCTGCTCCGTTATACTACTCCATCCGGTATACTATAAAAAAAGATCAAACATTACCTTATGCACCTTTGTCGTGTAAACAGACGTAGAAATATTAGCTCGTAGGTTGGTAATTGATAAATAATGATAAATGAAGCAAACCACGCAAAGTGGGCTAGCAGGTGTTGAAATGTTAATTATAATATTTGGCATTACATGGATGAATAAGCGTGTTAGAGGGGTGGGACATAAGCGAAACACTTTGTAATATCCGATTTAAATGCATAGTGTCGGCCACCTGTGCAACATGCGCAACTTGGGCCACGGCGTATCTTGAAAATAGCTTGCAACTCAAACATACACTTTGTAAACTTTTTATATTACTGTATTATTTTACTTACGTAGTGTTTTTTTGTCAAGCTTTTTTTATTAAAGAGTGACTTTGGCTTGGGTTCACATTCGGGAGACTAATAAAACATAAAAAAGTTATATCATATTTTCATCATGGAGAGTAAAGCCATATAAATTGCCATAGACACTATAGTTTTATGATTAGAAAATTATTCATGAATATGTATTAAGAAAGAATGAGGTAACACCGTAGCAACTGGCACATATAAAAACCTTTGCTCAATAAGTCTTTAAATACCCCGACAAACCGTTAGAATAATTTTTATACGGTTTTAAAGTAATCACGTATTCTTTGGAATTCAGCCAGAGATCTTAAAATAATGGTTTTAAAAGGCGTTATGTTAAATCACGTGCCCATTTGCGAAGTCGGAGCACCGATCCGATAATCGCTCCCCGCAGGCGCACCGATCTTATTAAATAGATTTCAAATCAGTCCAACTTTTATTTAACAGATAAGTTCTATGTTTCTCGGCTGTTGTACAGACGTTTCTAATCCATATTGATGTTGTTAATCCACACGAGAGGTTCTTGTTTTTACTAAAACAAC
>DWCF01003774.1:0-18562 GCA_018230265.1 Delias oraia
TACTATACAACCTAACTGCGATCGCCAACCCGCCTTCCAAACATAGCGATTTTGTAAAATACCCCCATCGAAGGGAAGGCCTATGTCCAGCAGTGGACGTTCTACGGCTGAAATGATGAATGATTCTGTGAGCCCGTGGTATCACTTCGGACGAGCCGGCACAATTAGTACGTTAGTGAATGCTTCATCATAGCTCTCTTACGGGTGCGACTGTATTAAGACTCTCGCCCGGCCAATATCAAGCCCTTCTTGAGACCGAATCAACTATTAATTAAATTAAAACTATCCGGATCGGGATTCGAACCCAATACTGCTCGCTTTATGGTAGGCCTATTCAACCACTTAGCTACGAGGATCTCATCATCATCATTTAATATTACAGCATCATAGTTTACCGTGTAGGAAGTAAAAATATAATTCGTGACTATCAGTGGACAAATATCAGAGGCAGTGGATTTGCATAAATTTGACGACCGTAGATTTAGCTAACCGGATCCGGGTAATCGCGACCTGTGTCACTTGTGTTAGCGTAAGCCCGTGTGATGCCTGGCTTACTGTCATCTGTGCTATAAATCAAGATACGCTAGGGCAAAAATGCACCAAATTTCGCTATAAATGTGCAAAACTTGAATATTAAAGAAATATGTCTAACTTTGTAAAGATTTTCCAATTATTATTTTAAATCTCTTACGTTTTATTATCAAGCGGACACTGGTTCAGCCCCTTATGTTAAGATAACGTTGCCACTTGTGGACTATTTGCGTTTAGGTTGTGTTCCCGGCTTTTAACGCCGCGTAGGCCCTATGAGTCAGTAGCTGGTATCCTCAATCACTTAAAAAAACAGCCTATGGTATCATTCCGAACTAATAAGTAAGCATTTACTTCAGCGTGGCTTTACCACGGGATACAATTGCCTCTGTTTTTATATATATATATTTTCTTAAGGATTCAGCGCTCGTTCATTTTGAAATAGTTATATATCCATATGCAAATTTTAAAGTTACCCTGGCAAATGAAAAATATTACCAAAACATTTAAAAAAACCTTTAAAATAAACTTTTGGTACTATAATAGTTTATAATAAAAATAAATATCTTTGTCTTTTGATTATTATATTTAAACTAGAATAATAAATTTTTGTTTCTTATCAATTACTCTAATTTTACACTACATAATTTCATATTCGTTAAGATAAAATATAAAATACGCAAAATGTGTGGACATAGGCCATGTTGAATTGAATTTTGAGCAGAATTTTTAAAGCTTAAAGGCAAACCATGAAGATGGTGCCTCGTTTATCAACGAACTAAGCCTATTATATTCAGAGATTTGTTAAGAAATTTCTGAGGGCTATAAGTGTTGATATATGGCGTCAATTTCGCAGGTCATGTATCTTGAAGGGCCATCTCGAAGCTTAGCTAGACCATTGTAGTATAGGAGTTGCAAATTTATAGATATTTTCTTTATAGAGATACATTTTATTTATGTTGCAATGCCAAACTTCACATGCTAACAGAATATTCAGCGTGAAATGGTAGTTTTACTTCAAATAGTGCTTCTACGGTCTTTCGCTTAGTGTCGGTTGGGAATAACTGCACTAAAGGTTTAAAAATATATCCTGGTCAACAAAAACTACATACCTATTTATAGCTTAAAGAAATATTTTTTTGCATTCCTCTCTTACGAGAGGATATATGGGATCCATTCTTTCAGCCGTCCAGAGACCAAATATTAATTATTTGTGTACCTAAAATGTGTTACAGTAAGAAATTAGTTATTTAAAAATATATCCAGTATATCTTACGCTACCTACATTCCATCAAAACTTTGTGGCAAAATCAAGATTCTTACCACGATTTTCTGAAGTTCATTCTAACATTCATGTATTACAAGTATTAAATATTACTTTATTACGTGCTCAGTATTTTTTTACTCAATAATAGTTAATGAACTAAATTTGAAATTGCTTTCTACTTCGTTTAAAATTTTGGTTAAAAAATATTTTTTTTTAAATATGTGTCTATTATTGATAACAAAATAAGTTTCACGGACCCTTTACCGTAAAAAAGACAAACGAAATTGGCCAACAATAAATAAAAGAAACACTCATTTGAATGTCGATACCCACCGATACGAGACCCTTGCCTTTAACAATCCAATCAATAAAAATCATTGAATCAGCAAAAATTTGAAGGACAATAAATTAGACACGAAGGTTTAAAATATGTGTATAGTTAGTAACTTAAAATTTATTGCACCTACAGCAGATAACGGAGAAAGCGGGTCTCTTTATTCTAAGAGATCACAGCCCTCTATGAACAATAAATATTCCGCGCTTTTTTATAAGAATTTGATTAATTCTAATAATAATTTTGATAAGATAATTTGATAAGAATTCTAATAATTTTGTATAAGAATTTTGATTTTTATTTATTTATTAATGCGTATATATTTATGAGGTAGCGAACAACGCAGCAGGTGGGTTTCCTATATGGTAAGAGAACGATGCCGCCCATCAACAAACATGCTACAGTCGGCGCTTTAGTTGTATTGCGGGATTTTTACGCCGGCAACATAACTTAAGTCACACTTTTAAAGGCCTCCGACATCCTCACTCACTCTGCGAAACACAGTACAAGTACCGTTTCACGCTGAGTATTCTGTGAGCCCGTGGTATCACTTCGCACGAGCCGGCCCAATTAGTGCGTATGCAAGTGCTTCAGCATGGCTCTCCCACGGGTGAAAATTTACTTTCCTATTAATTTATTTCAGTTTTAATTAGTATTTATGTATGGTTCAGAGATGACACCGCAGATCGGCATATATAGGTAGATAAATAAATTATAAAATTAAAATAAAATGGGTACAGACCTGTTGAATAGAAGTTTTTAAAAGGGATATTTTTTGTAAATGGCTAATCAAGAATTAAGTTTAAATTTTGCTGTGACAAACGAAAGGGCGTTTCCTGTGAAATACGAATCTCGATTTGAGTCTTCGCGGAAGAGATGTGGACCTGAGGAACCAAACGTTGGCTCACGGATGTCTGGCTGGAAGTGAAGATTGGTCCTCACCATCGTTTCCGGCGAAGGCGGTTATTACTGCGATTCCTTCACAAAACCCTGCTATCTGCTTTAACTTTAAAAACTTATTATTAAGCCCTACAAGTACTAGAACGTGAGTGAAGTATAAATAAAAAAGCAACCCTTATTTATACAAACCAGGGATGTAATTTCCTTAGCAACGAGATAGGCAATTTTAATCAATCCTTGTCATGGGCGACGCGGGACTTTAATTTTATTACGCACACGTCCAGAGGTCACACGTGACTCTAAATTACCCCTTCGTCATCGTTAACTAAACCTTACTAATTGCTTCTGCTTTTCGATAATTACTGTATTGATTTAATTAACATGGCTTAATTATTTAATTAATGTAGGTTTCGTTTCGGAAAACCCTTAAAGGACTCCTTTATAATATGTCGAATTTTGGAAGATAATTTTAATCACGCCCATGACTCATTCGACTCCTATGAGAATTATGATCAATGATGGAATATTTTACATGAAAATCTTTAGGAAAATGAACAGAAGGCTCACCTGAGATAAGCAGTCTTCCGCGTTGGTGGCCCGTAACGGATATGTGTGCTCTTTTATTTGAAACTCCCGTTATATTGGTTTGGAAATAACTTTGTAAACAGCTGATTTCACAGATTAGTGGTGCGTGGAACGAACTACATTAATAGAATAGGTTCAAACCGATAATATCTCATGTGCTCTGTGCTGACAAAATTATCATCTTAAATTTGACAATGCTTTGAATTTCAAACATATTATTTAAGAACGTGATTATAATAACAATGATAATAATAAAATATTGTTTATGCTACTGCCTCTAATAATAGACTATAGTGCCGTGGTCGTCAAACTGCGGCGCGCGGCAATGTAAATTGCATTCATATTCAACTGTAAAACTTACAAGTCATAATCACAAACAAAATCAATTTCCTGTAAATTGGTTTTGTGATTTAAGGGTAAAAAATAACACAGAGATACACACTTTCGCAATTATAATATTATTATGGACTAGTACGGATAGTTAGTGTGAAAAAGATCTTGAAGATCCATACTCTGCCACCATACTCTGCGGCCAGGCCCTGGCACTCATGGTACATTGTCAAGTGTGGCCCATTGCCATAAAAGAATGCTGACCGCTGGTATAGAGGCTTACTCTTAGACATTCATCATCATCAGCCTATCAAGTCCGCTGCTAGACATTCATCATCATCAGCCTATCAAGTCCGCTGCTAGACATAGGCCTCTCCTAAGGACGCCCACCTATTATAATCTTGAGCAAACTGAATCCATTGCCTTTCCATCGCGTTGCGGGACGTCCCACTCAACGTTTTCCCATAAGACATTTTCTTATTAGACATTAATCAAATAATATTTTATTGTTTACAAAATGTAAATGTGTTTTCCAATTAACAAACTTCCATGTATAATAAATATTGCTGAACCCATATGTATGAATAGGGCTTATAAATAATTGCTAAGACAGGCAATGTGTGTTTATGTTATATCCGAGGAGCTGTCGCACATTATTTTTGTAAATTTTTGCAAATTATAAGTTGTTTAAATTTCTGAATTTGAAAAGCATAATAGATAGCATGGAACTCAATCAATATACCTTTTATAAAGATGATATTAAAAGGCATACAACTTATAACAAAGAATATAACTTCTAAATTATTTGATTAAATGATTCTAAATGATTAATTTTAATTCAATCTAAATTTGAATTGATTTTAATTATTAAATAATATATAGTTTATAGTTTAAACAATAACAAAATACATACTAGATATAAATACTACATCTCAGACTTTACTTCCATTTCATTTATTTAACTACCATATTTCTGAAATTCAATAGAAGTATGAAAATTGCCATTATGTCTATGTTACAACTATGAACTAATATTTAATTTTAAAAAATACCAATTGATAGTTTAATTAATTTATTGAGCTTTGAGTGAAATATCTAAAACTAATTAAAAAATGATCATCCATTTGACTTACACTTTTTTAATTTTGAGTTCTGAGACCTCTGAAGGTCTTTGGACCACTTTGGGAACTAAGCCACTCATAAGATATAAATTACTAGCTTTATTCCATGTGATAATATTATCTTAGTCTTTAAAAACTTTTATAATTATTGATGAATGTTATTTATTTTATTCTATAGCGAACGACGGACCAGATCGGTCTTCTATATCGTAAGAGAACATGAACGCGTCACTGTCCACGTATTGGTTGTGTTGCCGGCTTTTTATGCCACTTAAATAGCATTTTGAAGGGCCTCCGATATCCTCACTTACTCAACGAAACAATTAGGTACAAGTGCCGTTTCATACTGAGTATTTTGTGAGCCCGTGGTAACACTTCAGACAGTGCGTCAGCATATGTTTCAGCATGGCTTTCCCACGGGTGAAATATTTGTTTTTATTTCTCACAATTTATAAAGTAAAAAAGGATATTTACTTTGTCTGGTACTTATATACACGCATTGGTCACAGCAATACAATTTCTGAACATAGAAACATCCCCATAGGATAAAGAAACCCTTCCAAACACGTGCTGGGATATTTTGCCGAGATCATTACATAATACCTCAATTTCAACTGTAACACAACAAGGGCCTATTCGGTGAGTAATTGTGCGGCAGATACGTGACTTGAATCGAGCGACCTACGTCACACGTCATAATATCATTACAGTGACAGTTTACATAATTTCTGAAACCATCTGGGCTGTCAAAGATTACGATTGACCTTTTTGCTGTTAGTATAAGCATATAAAATTTATTTAAAAATAAATTTTGTTAACTAACCACTGTTAAATCTCAAAGGTCCAAAATTTAAGTTTTAGTTCTATACATCGCCTATGTTCATACATTAATATGAACATTTTTACTATTAAACGTTTTTTGGAAATTACAGAAGATTTAAGCAAATTATCTGATAAATAGCATTTATTTAATAGAAATAATTAATTTTCATTAGCTAATTTGTTTTTAATTTGTTTTATATTTAAATTGAAATTCATAAGAATTTATTCTAATAGGCCTCATAAAGACCACCTTTGCAAGTTGATTTAAAATTATAATGAGTTTATTATTTTTTAGTAAATCTACCATTAAATACCTAACATTACCATAAAGATCGCTGGAAGACGCTGGATGCAGCTCGCCTCTGACAGGTATTCATGGAGGTCCCAGGAGGAGGCCAATGTCCAGCAGTGGTCGTCTTACGGCTGAAATGATTCCGATGATGACCACCATTAGGTCAGCATATATACGTCTCCGAAAAGTACCTACAAGAAATTCATAGAGTTTAATTTTAATTTTT
Organism: Delias oraia; assembly: GCA_018230265.1. NCBI lineage: Eukaryota > Metazoa > Arthropoda > Insecta > Lepidoptera > Pieridae > Delias > Delias oraia. Next base: position 6,406 of record DWCF01003774.1, read on the forward strand.
TTTATCGCCTTATTTACGTTAGTTGATTTATATGTATGCATCTTTGTCTTCTATTGAATAGCCTCTGAAACTACTTGACGGTTTGAAAAATTCTTTCAGCATTGACTACACTACCTCTTGTCAAGCTATACCTACTATTAGCACAATACATACTTATATATTTATAGGTATAGATGAAAGTAGTTTTCCATGGGTGATCTCATACCTTAAAGGAGATTCGCCTGCTATACAGTAAAAAATTACACATAATTTAGATTAACTAACCAACCAGATAAAATATGACACACCAGTGCATGATTACCATACATAAACTGTAAGCAATATTTCATTCGGCCCTGACGTACATCTGATTGCTTTTTGTTCTGTATTATCAACTTTATACTTGATCGATTGTATTTGGTTTCCAATTGATGCGATACTCAATGAACTGTAGTGATATTGTTTCTCTTTTATCCCAATTGTTCGTGGCCATTAGTGCTTTGAAGCAGATCATTTATTTCTGCGTGATAAAGGCAAATTGAAGAATTTATATTTTAATAGATACATTTGTAACACGAAAAATATGAGCTGTTTATGAAAACTGAGGCAAACGAGCCGGAGTCGTATTTTGGATAAGTCTTCCTCCGCCCATGGACACTCCCAGCCCTTACTGGGACACGGGTGCATTGCCAGCCCTTCGAGAATATTTACTCTTTTTTTTGAAGGAGCCCAAGTCGTTTAATTTGGAAACTCCACAGAGAGTTTTAGGAAACTTTCGTTACTTTTTTAGATATTACGGAAGTATTTTTTAGGATGAACAGTAGGTATATCAGCCATATATGTGTAGGTTCTTTAAGCTCAAGTAGAGATACATTCACTTAGAAGGTTCTAAAATAGTCGAAATTTAAATATACTTTATAAATTAATTGCGTGCTTAGTTTTAAATAAGTGATACCACTGGCTCACATAATACGCAACGTGAAATGGTAGTTGTACTTGAAACGATGCTAATACTGTGTTTCGCTGAGTTAGTGAGGATATCGGAGGATCGTGAAATTATGCCACTTAAGCGGCGATACAACCAATGCGCGGACTGTGGCGCGGTTGTCCATTGGCATCGGTCTTCTCTTAGCATATAGCAGACCCATCTGCTCCGTTGTCCGTTCTACTATAAAAAATAACCACTTTATTTATAAGAAGCTAGATTAAGCGCTAAGAAAGCCAGCATAAGCTTAAATTGTCTTAAGAGAAATAAATTATCAGCTGCTTTAAAACTCTCTCTGATGACCGCGCCAAGCCATAACATTAGCCCATGCATCGCTGAATGTGTTAACCTTAACATAAGGTAATACGTGACCCTATTTTCACAATTTATCCCTTTTCGCAATAGAATGCTGGCAACAGTTGCACATTTCTGACAGCCTCGTGGCTAAGTGGTCTAATAAGTCTTCCATGAAGCTAGAGCAAGCGTGGGAGAGCCATGCTGAATTATATGCTGACGCACAAAATGTGCCGGCTCGCCCAAAGTGATCTATCGGCCAACACAGACAACCACCATAAAATAATACTTATACTGATTTTGCTGAGTGAGTGAGGATATCTGAAGCCCGAAGGCCTACATCGCCTAAGCGGCTTTTGAAGCCGGCCGCCACACCACCAAAGCATGGACTGTTGCGAGGTTGTCCATTGGCGGAGATGATCTCGTACCATAGAAGAGACCATTTTAGTTACTTTAAATATATACAAATAATAATTAATAGTTAAGACTAAAACTTTGCGATACATTATAAGAACTTCTAAAACTTTTAATTATGTAACTGTACCTTTCCCACATGCTGGATTTAATAAGCAGTTTAAACAGAAAAATATGAAAAAAAACTAAATATCCGAGAAAATAATATGTATTCTAAGGAAAATGATATGGGAAACTGTTCCCGGTTATCTGTGTTCCTATACTAAATACATAAATGTAAGAAATAGGCTTCAGAGATTTATTTATATCCATTTCATTTTACTGTCCACGCAACACTTGTGTTAACCTTAAAATATTATAAGGAAAAAGGAATAATGGCTTTATTTTTGTTATCTTTATTTTATTCAATAAACAAAGAAAAGATATTTAGTTTTAGTTATTTACTAATGTTCCTATAGTTTGATCTATTTGTTATTATTTATTGTTCGAGATCATCGCCCTACAACCCGGGCATTTTGTGTAGCCGGCTTTTTAGGGTGCTTAAGTGGTATTTTTAAGGGCCCCCGATATCCTCACTCGAAAACAAACTCTAAACAGTAGAAGCAAGGTTTAAGGTACAACTACCATTTCACGAGTATTCTGTAAGCCTGTGGTATAATTTTGGACAAGCCGGCTCAATTAGTTTATACGCATAGGCTTCAGCATGACTCTCCCACGGGTGAAGGTAGTAATACTTCAAAATCTAAACAAAGAAAAGTTTTTCTTTATAGTGAGAAATATCCCAAATAATTCACTAGTCATATCTAATATTACATGAAAACAAATAAGTTTAATTCCAATTTCAAAGGGTTTTAATCGGATACTGTAATTACTGATACAGGATTTACGATCAAAGCCTTAAGCCTGTTTAATTGGATCATAACGCACCCAATATCCAACTAAGACTATGTCTTATACACAATTTAAAAATCTGGAGTTGCTTAACAAATTTTTATGAAATTTAAATAGTCGTTTTTAAATACAGATTAGTAATTACACAAGGAGTATTTTGTTTGTGGTGTATTTCGGCTTCTGGCCACCATTAACTGGCTGTCCTGGCTTAATTTTAAATAAAAACTCTCATGACGACAAAACACACTCATATTCTTTCAAAAACTTGGTCACACATTTAATATATGGAAAATAATGCGCCAAAATGGCAATAGTGTTCCGATCTATTTATATTCGACAGTAAATTTTTTCAGTTTCTAATAATAAAATTTTAGCCGTTCTACGTCCACTGCTGGACGTAGGCCTCTCCTCCGGACCGCCATGCATACTTGTCGGAGGCGACCTGCATGCAGCCTGCCCATTGCCACTTTAACTTGCTAATTCGCCGGGCTATGACGGTGACTTTAGTTCGTCTACGAATCTCCTCGTTTCTGATTCGATCATGTAGAGAAACTCCGAGCATAGCCCTTTCCATCTCACGCTGAGCGGTGCGCTTCCGCGCCGTAAGTCATCCCTGGTAACATACACTGGTTAAAGACCTTCGTCTTCATATAAATAAACCTTCATTGCAACAAATATACCAAGTCTTGTAATACAAACAAAAATAACTTTAAAATTTTGCCAGTGTAGTTTGGCACAATTATGGAGGTGAGGTATTAAGGAAGCAAGGTGGTATTGTAGTTTACAAGACATACATATTATTGATACACAACTTGTCACGTCAATTTTTAGTAAGTAATCTAAATAAATGTATATATTGCTTTAGAACTAAGTCAAAATACGATACTCGAATTGCATTATTGCTTATTGTGTAATGCGTCATTCATATACTTTGGTAGGCAAAACATATTTTAAATAAATTTAATATAATTCTTTGGAATAACTTAATATAATTTATATAGAATTCCTTATTCCAACATTTTGACAAAAACAATGTAAAATTACCAACCACGGAAATTCATTCAATGCGCGGAAAATAATAAACATTAAATTTGACTGAATTAAATAAAAAAAAAATCTAAACGATATAAAATATTCAAAACTTATTTGTCAATAACATTTTAAAGCAAATTAACGTATTATTGCATTTCTGACTGTATGTCAAACTTTGCAATATTGACGCTGCCAACAAAACAAATGCTATTAGAATTCAAATGGTAATCGCAGCTAATATTTTGATTATATATTATATAATTCAATGAATTAATTACATGATGTATTAATTTAATCATGCAAAAAAAATATTCGCAGCAATTTCATTATCTTACTCATATTAGACATCACAGCACATACTAACATCAAATAAATCTAGATGGCGCGCTACAGAAATAAACTTGTACAAATTACGATCCTTCCTTTAAAAATTTACCCTTTCCTAGATACATCGATATACAAAAAAATTTCGGAACACTGGATTATATACATTTAATACTATAGAATATAAAGACGTCATTAAGAATTCAAATTAAAAATATAGATTTCTATATAGACATTTTAATAAAAATTCCTTAAGTAGAGCAGTTATGGAAATAATATAATTTTTATATAACTATAGACAAAATTATGAAGTTCAGACATTTTTAATTCACAATTTAGCAATTGCCAATACCTACATTTTATTTCAAGTAGTTACATTCATCACCGTTGCTGGTAATAAAATTTAAATAATGCATAGTATCTCCGTCGAGTAATCTTGGCAAATGAGAGTGATATACGAATTCATATTTTGAACGAATAAAGTATCTATATAATCTGTAATTGTATACTGCTGGATGCAGGTCGCTTCCAACGGGTATTCACCGAGATTCAAGGGGGAGGCCTATGTCCAGCAGTGGAAGGCTTGCGGCTGAAATGATGATGATGATGATAGTCTGTAATCAAAATGTAATTCAAGAAAACCAAAAGCTCAATCAATATTTTGTCCCATTCTTATCTTGCTTTCTGTTGATTTATTTTATTGCATTAGAAGTCAAAAGAATGCATACTTGTTAATACTTTTCATTATTCTAAATGTAATATAATAATAATGTAACACTGTAATAGCGCGCTTGTTTTTCATTTTTAGCAAATACCTCTATTAAGAACATAGCAATACTCCTACGGAGTGTCTACGATGCGTGTAGCAGCTCTACGAAATTTTACATGAACTCCAAGGTAATCACGCCACAATCCATGTTTTGGTTGTGTTACCGGCGTTTCATTAAATCTGATTAAAATTATTGGCCTACATTATCATTTTACAGTAGCATTCTATGGGTGATATAACTAGAGAAGTGAAAAATTGTAAAATTTTGTTTGTATAGTTTATGTTGTATAATAAATACTTGACCTAATAATAATGTAATGGGGTCTAATGACGAATGTTTAATGTTTATATTCGGTTTAAGGATAAAGCTTTTAAAGCATCTCACGCAAGGAATTTATTGTACCTATATTGAAATATTTGAATTTTTCTTAAATAAATAATAAAATATACCCTTTATAGATAACATACTGATAGATTATAAAATTATATTCTATATTATATATATTTTAGCGTGAACGCGCGAGAAATATTCGCCTGTGTTGTCCAAAGGTTGAAATGTAGATGCCTCGGTTGTCGTGGAAGGATGCCAAATAGCACCGTTTATTAGTATTCAGATGGCGCCTCAGCTTACCACTACAGTACTAGGTCAAATCCACCTCAACACTAAGATATTCACCTCAGTTCATGAAAGCCGACATCCAAGCAAACATTAGCGAATTACCCGCTTCCTTGTATTAAAATTTGCATTTTAATCTTCAACTTTGTGAATTGTTGCTACGTTTTAAAACTTAACAAACATTTGTACATTGCGAGAAACGGTAGTGGTACTGTGTTTCGCACAGTGACGAAGATATCGGAGGCCCTTAAAAAGGCCGCTTAAGTGACGTAAAAATCCGGCAATACAACCATGTGCGGACTGAAGCGCGGTTGTTCATGAGCGGCAGAGTTTTCTTACCATAAAGGAGACCCACCTGCTACGATGTCCTCTATAGAATAAAACAAAAAGAATAAACGTCTATCATTTAGATTACGTTTTTTTGGTTCTATGTTGGTAAATACATATATTTAATATATTTATATATATTATAATATAAATCTCTTAAATACTGCTTATATAAGACAACATAAACAGTACTCCAATAAAATTAGGGATATACAAATGATAAAGGTACGTTTAAAAGAGGTGGCGTTCGGCTGTAAAACCATAAGTAGTTTGTACCACAAGTAGTATAGATACCGAAGTCAGTTCCCTACCTACATAGAATCTATAATTTCCCTTATAAATTGAATGATTACCTAACCACCCACAATATTTTAACAGTGTTGCTTATATGTATCTTTAACAGTCTTAACATCATAAAATATTCAAACATATTCTCTAGTAAATTTGATATTTTCCTGATTAAATTTCTTTTTGCCATAAAATTTGATAATTTTCCTTCAACTCTCAACTTGAGACCTTCAAATAACATCAGATTTCGAAGAGCTAAGCACTTTAATCTGATCCCCGGCGCTACATCTTCATACATCGAACCGGTCCAATTTCCGCCAAGTTAAGTAAAGGAAATTCACACTTGAAGGTAAGGGATGAATTGATAGGTTGAGGGTGCAATGGAATTATTTATGATATTTTTTTATTTATGTTATAGCGGACAACGGAGCAGGTGGGTCTCTTTATATACTAAGAGAAGACCGCCGCCCATGGACAACCGCGCCACAGTCTCTTTATTGTTTTGTGTCGCCTCATTTTTAACGGTTTCCGATATCATCACTTACTCAGCAAAACACAGTAGAAATACCGTTTTAAGTAAGTAATTAAGTACAACTAGAGTACAGCTTAAGTACAGATGCAGAGTGATTCTTCGAACATATCTGTAAAATTAAGTTTATAGTACCTCCATATTAAATGTGGTTTAGGGATATTATTATTAAACAGCTTATAACAAGCGAGGTAATCGACAAAAACCATATCGACATCCATGGACAACAACAATACGTAATTTAGTTGTGTTGCCGACTTTTCACACCGCTGTATACACTCACTTAGCGAAACATGTACCTGTGTACTACTTCTATAATTCATTGTTAATAGTAAGATATATTATTTGTTTTTGTCATAGGGGGGTTAGATGCCTTAATCACCACGCTTGGCAGGCGGGTTGGTGATCGCAGAAACACCTGCTGTACTCGAAGGGTGCTGCTACCCGACCTCCGGTGAAGTGTCCTTTAGTCGCCTCTTACGACATCCCATTAGGAAGACTGGGAGTGGTCTATTCTGATCCGGTAACCACACGGCACAGCAGTAGTACAGCGGGTGGGCGTCTTTGGAGGAGGCCTGTCCAGCAGTGGACTTGAATGGGCTGATGAAGAAGTAAGTTATATAAACAGATACAAAATAATTTTAAAATATTTTTTTGATATTTTTATTCGGTTATACTACTAAAACGTAGATTGTGGCGCGAATATTTAATGATATTTACTTATATATAGAAGAACTACCTGCTACTTTGTTCGCTATACCATAAAATATTTTTTTAAAATTTAGGTTATGTTAACTACGTACATACAATATAGAAGCTTCTCGATAACTCTTAGCTATTGTAATTACTTCGATATTGAAACATAACATTCTGTGATTAATTATATTATGTTTGTAATTTAGACATCTATACTGATATCATAAAGAAGTAATATTTGTTTCTTTGAAATGAAAAGGCTCTGAAATAATTAACAAATTATAAAAATATTTCACCGCTAGAAAGCTACACTATCTTCATTGAACATGGCATATAATTTATTTAAAAAAGTTACAGACAGGTACTAAAACACCATTAATTTAATCCGAAGATAAGATATAAGACATATTTTAAGATAAAACCTCGCATTAGAAAATTACTGAACACATATTGGCCAAACGTTTATCTTTGAAACATTTGTTTATTTGGAGCGTATAAAACCTTAGAGTAAGAATTAAACGGATAACATCTCTCACAGTCGCACCAGATGGACAACTACGTACATCTTATAATTTTACTTTGTAACGTTCAGATGATACGTGCAAGCTGTGACTTCTTATTTCGAAAACCCTTGATGGATAGAGTCGATGGATCATTAAGCAATCGTACCCAGTATTCGTTTAAAAAATATCAAATAAAAGACATTAAAAGAGTGTATGCGATAAAATTTATTTATCATGTTTATAAACCCGTGTGAAGTCTCAGTAACTCACTAATATGTGTAATAAAATTATATCAAACATATTTTTCTAACAGTCAATGCAGCCATTACAGTTTTTTTTAAATGGATCTGATAGAAGTTATCCTGGCTGATACGCTTCCAACCAGATTCTATTATGGACCCTCAGAAATTCTTGGACCCGCCAAAGCCGATAGCGATGTACTAATAACATTACAGTTCATGTCTGATACCTTCAAACCTAACATGATAAAAATTTGTTCAGCCCGTATTGAGTTTGGTGATGTAAATTTTGTAATTACAATAATATTTAAGTTATACCGTTAAATAACTGCTAACGATATTAATAAAATATTTTTTTATGATATAAAGAACACCGCCCATGGACAACCGCAATACAGTCCGCGCTTTAATTGTGTTGCAGGCTTTTTAGGCCACTTTAGCGGCATTTTTAAGGTCTTCTCAGTGAAACCATAGAAACACCGTTTCAATTACAACTATTTCAAGCTGAGTATTATGTGAACCCAATTCGGAGGAGCCAGCCCAATTAGTGCGTCAGCATATGCTTCAGCATGGCTCTCCTATGGGTGCAAGTATAGTATATACAAATAATTATTATATTACTAAGCATATCTGACTAATGTCTGGGTAATGACGTACCTAGATATGTAATGAAGGTAATATTGCCTACCATTTGTATCTGGAATTACAGCATCATAGACAATGTAAGACGGATATACGCAATAACGAAGTTCTAAGCGATAATGTAACAGTTTCTTATGAGAATAGCAAAAGCCAACCGCCGAAAAGTTGGCTAAGCTTAATTGATTTCACATTTGGCAGCCTCCCAACTTTCCGACTTTCTGAGTTAGCGTCATTATTTATTTGAAACATCCCTTGTTATCCTTCACATGAATCTGGACACTTCAGTAGCTATATATCTATAAAAGTCTTTTTATACAGATATTTTTACGACACAAAGATAAAAATTTCCACCTCTTCTGAAATATGATATTATACTTAAACTGTTTCACTGAGTGAGTAAGGATTAAGGATATAATATAGAATAATAAATAATAAATATAGAAAATATAGAATACGCAGCTTATGGAATGTTGTTTGCGCTGATTACATTCTTTATAATTATTATTTTCTTAATAAGAATAGTGCGATTGCTTTACTTCGGCCGAATGGTTAAGGGAACACTGGAGCTGGTGGAAATCTTCCAGCTGGTGCCTTGGATTAGGTCATCTATTGCACTCCGCAGCGCAGTCCCACATATTCTATTACTAACGTAAACGTAAGCTACGTAAGTGGAATAGTGTCCTTTAAGGAATATAAACTCTCTTTTCTTAAATGTCCCCTTTTAGTGAATATATGTTTACCAATTCATACATATTCATAATATATTCTATAACTATGAAGTGGCCTCGTACTTCAAACGCGTGATTAGGCACGTTTCACACATGACGACGCAATGTTGCCGCATACTCGGGTTACAAGCAATTACTCACAGAGGTCAGTAGGTGTTTAGTGAACTTTTTAAAAAGAAAATCACCTTAGTATTTAATCATTTCTTAATGCAGAATTAATACACCAGGAGGCTTACCTAGGATAAGCGGTTCTCCACCCATGGACATTCCCAGACGTCGCAGAGCTACGTGCGTTGTCAGTATTCGTTTTTCGAATTTTAATAATTCAATTAGTATCAATAGGAGAAATATGACTAATTCTACTTACGTTTCTGGAATCATATTTAAATATTTTACAGTATGAAACTATAAGGTCTTTTTTTATACAATCGGTGGCAAACATGTAGGAGGCTCACTAAGGGCAAGCGATCCTCCGCTCATGTACACCCGCAGCCCTTGCAGAATGCCGCCGGTGAGTTGCCGACTTTTAAGGAATGATCCGCTCTTTTATTTCCACATGAAGTTGGCGTTTTGTACCTTTTAATCTTCTACATCTTCCCAACATCTTGTGCGGTTAAATGGCTCTCTCAATGAAAAAATACATCTGAAACTAATAAATCTGCGTAGAGGCCAAAGCATTGCGAGATCAATAATTAATAAACTAAAAGTACGGGTGAGAAAACTTTACTACAGACATTCTAGAGTTTATGTTTGTGACGTTTTAATTTCGCGCCTTGCTTGCTACGTGTGATTGTGCTCAGGAGATCTACACATATGTGTAGTTAATGATACTTCGTGCTACACATATCATACAAGATAGATATTTTTTATAATATAGCGGACAACGGTTTATGCATCTGTCTGCCTGACAAAGATGACGTGAAACAATTGCCGCCCTTAAAATACCACTTTAGTGGCGTCAAAAGCCGGCAACACAACCAATGCGTGGACTGTGGCGCAATTGTTCATTGGCAGCGGTGAACTGTTACCATATAGGAGACCCACCTGCTCCGTTATCCGCTATATTTAAAATAATTTTTAGAAACAGTGGCAAATGAGCAGGTGACTCACCTAGGATAAACGGTCTTCCGCCAATGAACACCCCTAACTCTTGCCGAGCCGCGGGTGTGTTACCAACCTTTAAGAGATAGGTACTACGACATATTTCTTCTCCTCCTGAAAATCTTATGCGTTGATATCTATTGCAATGAAGATTTATTATTATATCTCATTTGTCACAATTTAAGAGACGTAGGTATTTTGTTAGACGCACTAAGTACCCAGACTGCTATTGACAGTACCTACCGTTAATAGCGTACCTATTGTATAAGGACGAGTAATTATTAAAACAAATTATAGGTCAGAGGAGTGTCGTTAGAGATAATAACTCATCCAGGGCGAAACTATAATTTAACGTAATTTTGGGTTGCCCTTAACGCAACCTTAACTTCACTTAATCTTAACTAATGGTTAATTTAACTGATTACGGTCGAGTGGTTGAATACTGGCATATATTAAATTTTATTTAAGTTTATTTTATGGTATAGCGGACAACGGAGTAGGTGAGTCTCCTATATAGTAAGGAAACACCGTCGCCATAGTCCGCGGATTTCGGTTGTCTAACTGGCATTTTCGCCATTTAAGTAAAATTTCAAGGGGTTCTGATATCTTCACTTACTTAACTAAAATAGTACAAGTACCGTTTCACACTGACTAATCTGTGTGTTCATAGTATCAACCCTTAATAAGTACACTAATTAAAAAAATACCCATCTTTAATATTTTTGAGGAAATTTTTTTCATTGGAGGAATGAAAAGAAGCCTTTTTGTTTAAATGTATAGATATTATGCAATAAATAAAAACTTTCCCGTTTAATATCAATAGATTGTCGTGAAGTTTCAAAAGAATTCCGTCTGATGAAGTGAAGTTGGACAAAAGTTTTGCACCGCAACGTTTATTCTGGAAATCTGGAACAGGTTGAACTTTCCCACATTGTACATCCCCGCGGTACCTAACTTGATCAAGAGTTTAGCGAACTAGAAACACCCGTTTAGAAGAAAAACATACTACTGATATAAAACTGGAGAGATTTTTAAAAAGTACCCATACCGGGCATCAAAATATTGTTTTTATATTGAACAGAAATAAGAGACGAAATGGGGGGTGTTTTGTTTTAAATCACCACGCTTGGCAGGCGGGCAGAGCATCTCCAGTACTCGAAGAGCGCTGCTGCCCATCCTCCAGTTAAGTGTCCTATAGTCACCTCTTACGACATCCCATTAGGAAGACTGCGAGTGGTGATAATCTGATCCGGTAACCACTCGGAAATGCTCCGGGGGGAGGCCTATATCCAGCAGTAGACTTAATGACTTAGATGATGATGAAGAGACGTATTTAAGGACAATTGTAGATTTAAAGACCATATTTTAGTTAAATAAAAAATTATACCAACAGTTTTAAAGAGTCTCCTAGAAAAATGATCTTATAGCCTACGAAGAAACGAGAGGTATCGGGTTTGATCCCGGGTCCTAACAACCATTTATAACTTGTTTGGTGTTTGGAAGGGCTTTACAGGAGTCAGGGCTGTTACCCGAGAAAAACCCATGCTGACGTATTTAAGCCGGCTCGTCTGAAGCAACACCACAGGCGCATAGAATACCAGCGCAAAACAGTACTTGTACTGTTTCGCTGAGTGAGTGAGGATATTGGAGGCTATTGAAATACTGGATACCGAATATAATACCATTTAAAATACCCAAATGCTCCAAACTCAAACTCAAAAATCATTTATTGAAATAGGCCCCATAAGGAGCACTTTTGTATGTCAATTTACAATAGTAAAGCTACCATTGGTTCAGAAG
>DWCF01003775.1:0-18560 GCA_018230265.1 Delias oraia
GTTTTAAAATAGCCACGGGCTCACAGAATACTCAGCGTGAAATAATAGTTGTACTTGAAACGGTGTTTCACTGTTTCGCTGAGTGAGTGAGAGTATTGGAGGCTTAAAAATTCCGTTTACGTGGCAACCAACGCGGGGAATGTGTCGTGGTTGTCCTTGGGCAGCGGTGTTCTCTTACCATATAGAAGACCCACCTGCTCCGTTGTCCGCTATACCGTAAAGTTCTAATAGTAAATTTACGCAAAAATGGTTGTCTTTGTGAATGTAAATATGCGTTAAATTTTATATATATCTATATAGTTTAAGAATAATCGTGATAACTTAAGTTTGCAATCAAAAAAATAGCAACTTTTTCAATATTACTCCTACTCCAGATTACATTCGCTGTTTTAATAATAATTCAGATAAAAAATATAATTATATTTTATACGACAAAAGTGTTTTTGTCTGTTAATCACAGTTTCTCTTAACGAAGTTATATTGAGCTAAAAGTACCTAAATAAACATATAAAATATAATTTTTGCTAAAATTAGGAAATATCTAGACAGACTTAATTAATATTAATAAAGATTTATAATAGTATCTACAAAGTATTACATTTTTTCTTTTAAAACCGAAACATGAACTTAAATATGAAAATTGATACATTTGATGTATACACAATATACTTTATTTTTATCATAGGATTTAATAGACACTTAAAGTTCGTGATTAGTTATACATGATTTATTTGCAATACAGCCGTTGACGTCAAAAAAAATACTTAAAACGAAGTGTACACAGTTTTCAAAGAGCTAATGCAAAGAACAATTTGAACAGAACTTTTGTAGTTAATTAAAAGCGAAGATACATACTTAAGTTAAAATATAACTGATTAAGATAACATATAAACGTTGTTAACAGCAAAATAACCGCTATATTCTTCACAAGTGACTGTAATGAGTTCTGAGAGCCGTACGTAATTGCCCACAATTAATTCTTTAGATCAAACCGATCGAGTACCATTATTATATCGTTAAAACTATTTACCGTATAATTTATTGATTTAAATCATTTCCTTGATAGAAATAATAAATTATAACGATAGATAATAATGTACACCAACCTTGACAACAAACTTAAATTGTAATTTTCCATTTTGTAAGCTGTACAAATGTTAAACAATGGGTTAATTTAAAAAAAACTGTAATGATCGTATAAAAACAAAATTTTGTGCTCTAAAAGACGCCTTTTCTTCTTTTTTTTTAAGAAATAACATTTGATGCTTTTATTTTACTAATTTTTAACATTATATTACAATTCACACATTGTATTCAACAATTAGATAAGAAATGATGACAAATTTCAAACAGAACACATAACACGATACAAGAAATGCAACACAATAAAGTATAGTAATTTTTTTCATGTATATTAGAAACTTGTTAAGTCGAACCTCGAATAGTTTAACACCTTCAGTTTTGTGTTTGACTTATAGAGGTGCTACTGTAATTAAAACTATTATTATCTATAATATATAACCAGGATATTCTTTGAATTATCTGGTTTAAAGTTATTTTAGCAAATTTTAACAGATTTTTATTCAAACCAACATAATTTAGTGAATAAATTGTAATTCTGGTTACAGAACAATGTCGAACATACATCAAGTTATATGACAAAAATATTTTTTTAAATATTAAATGTCTTTTAGTAATTAGAAATTAAATTAAAGTAATGTATCATAGAACGAACCTATGTGGTAAACTATTATTTTTATTATAAAAAAAATTATTATAATTATTTTATGGCATTCAAATAATCTCATGACAACAAAACCACTGTGAAGAACTTTAATACAGTTTAATAAAGCTTTTAGGTAGACGGACAATAGCTTTGTCGTCGTGAACAGGAAATAATGCAAGGTAAGCTTCAAAGAACTTTATATGGACACAACTTACAAATGAGAATTCAAATAATTTATCTGATAATTTGTTGTTCAAGATACATTTAGCAAATATTTTATATTTCGTACATCTTTTAAAGTGCTTAAAAGTTTTGAGTAGTTGGAAAAAATTACTATTTTTTACTATTTTTTCCAACTACTACTACTACAAGCTACTGCTTAGTTTATAAAATATAGCGTAGTTTGTATTGTGTAATATTTGTCATTTTTTATTGTATAACGGGCATTTTTTATTTAGTCCAATATCCTTTATGGTATATAATCAGCGCCGCCCATGGACAACCACGCCACAATCCGCTTTCTATGTAACCGGCTTTTTACGCCAGTCGAGCGGAATAATCTATAATATATATTCACTCACTGAGCGAGATACAAGACAAATTACAATTTTAAAAATGTCACATTATTTGAGTAATTACAGTTTGGTCAAAAATAAGGATATCTAGGTAATTTCTCTGTTAATATCAGTTTGATACAGTTTTCTCTAAAGCCCTTTTCTTTGATAAAGTACAGAAAGCTTGTGGGCTCATTCTTCAAAGTAACAAAGTATTTTAAGCCCCCTTTGACCTTTACTATTTACTGTATGCATGAGATTCTTATAAACTAAAAGCATAGCGAAACTACAAAGAGATCGATTATGGTATCTATGTATCATCTAGACTGGCGACCCCTAGGAATTCAAGGAGTTTTCACGGAGTCCTAATAAAATAACCAGCAAAATAGATAAGATTATGTATTTATTTTTGTAATAATAAGTTCTCTGACCACAATTTGGGAAACATTGGTCTAGACCCTTTCGTGGTCTTGTCTATGGGCCTTGAGGTCAAACAATTGCTTAAATTTTCAACCGATTTAAACTTGTGAATCATACGATGACAAATAAATCCATTTTCCTCTGCTATTGTGTTGTAAATTCAGTGAAATGCATTAGACGAATGAGGTCATGTGTGTTTACTGAATGTGACGTTTCGGTGCCAAACGCAAAAATATTCCACTTCTTAAAAGATCTTTGATATATTATTTAAGAACGCGCACCAATTTTGCTGCGCTAATGCCCGTAAGTAAAACTCGTATATAATTAAGCTTCCGAAGATTGATTAAAAACAAAACACTCTATTGCTAATATCCTCTTAATTTGAGAGCCAGGTAGCTTAATGGATTTAAAAGTCTACCATGAAGCGAGAGTTATCGGGTTCGAATCTCGGTCCGGACAATTATTATTTAATTTTTAATATATTCTGTCTCTGGAAGGGCTTGACAGTTGCCGGACGAGTGTCAATACTGTCGCACCCATGAGAGATCCATGCTGAAGCATATTCTGACGCACTAATTGGGTCAGCTCGTCCGGAGTCATACTACGGGCTCACAGTAAACTCAGCATGAAACGGTACTTGTATTGTGATACGCTGAGTGACTGAGATGTCGGAATTTAAAAGTGCCGCTATGAACGGCGTAAAAAACCGACAACAGCACGGTTTTTCATGGGCGGCGGTGTTCTCTTACCATATAAGAGACCCACCCGCTCCGTTGTCCGCTTAAGAATAAAAAAAACATTTTTTAATGTCGGTTAAAAATAGCATGAAGGTAGTGAAATACTAAAGCAGAATTTAATTGTATGGCCAACAAAAAAATAGAGACAGTTGGGAGCTTGGTTGCTTGAATTTCTGAAATTTTTATTTGATATTCCTGTAACTAATTACAATCGTTCAATCATCATTAAAAATCAAAATATTTGAGGCTATCCCCGGTGCAATAAAAATGTTTTTGAGTACAGAAGCGCCCTAATTCTAGTTTTAAAAGCGTAAGCGGTACGGGTTCAAATAGGAAAAACTTTGCGTCTTTTTTTTACGTAGCGTCTTCTGGCAAATTTTATGATGTCAAACTGTTTTTATTGTAAGAAGTGAAATGTATAACCAGTGTATTACTTATGGTTTAATGAGTTAGTTATATAATCAATCTGTCCTTTTATTTCGGCGTGAACTACTTGCAACAGAAGCAATTCGATTTGAACTTTGAAGTAATAGTTACAATAATAGTTACACCATAACAGCCGGATAAGAAACTTTTACAAAATTAGAGCAGATGCAATCGTGTTTACGTGACTTGATTCGCGTCTGTATATAACTATTTTGGCAAATTATAAAAGTTTTCAATATGTACAAATAAATAAAATAAAAAAGCGTTTATTAATTTCTTATAAAGTTTCTGAAACAGTAGTATGTGTAAACAATTCAACATTAATCATACATCGGTTAGTTCATTAAACTTTCGGCGACGAGCTGTCTGAAGTATATTTCGCTAGCAAAAAATATGTAATTAAAACCCCCGTATGTCGCTGGAGGTTGACGAACTTTGAATTCAATTGGTCGGTAGCCGGGCCCTATTGTAAATAAGTATCCTGTGGGAGACGTAAATTGAGACCATGACATCAAGATACTGGTAAGAATTTATGTCAATGAACTTTTTATTTAAATAATTCTTAGTATCGGTATATCTTAGGCACTGCGCTTTAAGTGTTTATTTATGTCATACTATTACCGCCGCGTCGTCCTCACCTATCGACTCTCATAATGAACCCTTAAGAATCCTTGATACTAGTAAAATTATATTTAATTTTACACTGTACATATACATATTTATTATTTATACAACCCGTGGGAGAGCCATGCTAAAGCATATGCGGACGCACGAATTGGACCGCCTCGTCCGAATTGAAACCTGAAACGGTACTTCTGTGTGTTTCGCTTAGTGAGTGAGGATATCAGATGCCCTTAAAAATGCCACTTCAGTGGCGTGAAAATCCGGCAACACAACCAATGTGCGGACTGAGACGCGGTTGTCCAAGGGAGCTGCATATATCTGCTCCGTTGATCGGTATACCATAAAAATAAAAAAAAATCTTACTATTGGAACCTCTTCATACCTTGGACCTGTCAAACATTTATTATTTCTGAAGTTAGAGCCATTTTAATCTGGGACGAGCTCTTACACAGAATTTACCAGGGCCTTTCGATTTACACATATACATTTATAAAAAGATTATATTATATATATATCCTATATTAGGTAGGTAGATAATATCTCATTAAGAACATTCTACTTGAACTCTGCAGTCTACGAAGTGAAACAATTAAGTAAAAGTTAAGTAAAAGTTCTCCATAAATAAAAAATAAAAAAAGAAATTTAAAGATGATTTTAATTATTATAAAAATCAAGAGTAACTCTTCAAGAGTATTATGAATATTTTTTGTGACAAGAAAGCTTTAGAAGCCATCAGTCCGTCAACCTTTGTTCTAATAAGTCGCGCGTCATAGTAATTATCCGTTGGAAGGAAAATTAAAATTGTCATGTCAAAAGTGGAAAGCGGAAAATGAGAAAAGGCATTTTTGAGAGATTTGAATGGAGTTTCGTGTTGAATAGCAAAAAATCTATTTTGCAATTCAAGTGTATGAGGAATTATTATTTTTGTTGAGTTATTTAAATATTAGATGACTTTTAATAGAAATTTGTTCATTTAATTAAGATCTATATCTTGAAGAAGTTATAAATTTTATTATAACTATTTATTTTATTTATTCTATAGCAGACATCGGCTCTACAGCAAGTGGATCTCTTATATGGTAAGAGAACACTCCCACCCATGAACAACCGCGCTTAAGTCCGCGTATTAGTTGTGTTGCCGCTTTATGCCGCTTAAGGGCCTCCGATTTCCTCACTCATTCTTTGAAACAGTACAAGTACCGCTTCACACTGAGTATTCTATGAGCGCGTAGTATCACTGGGGACGAGCCGGCCCAATTTGTACGTCAATTAAATTTCATACATTTATCTGTTACTGGCGTCGCTTCATAGAAATTATACAAGTCATTAAATGTTACATGTGAAGTAATCATTTTTAAATGAAAATCGGATGACAAACCAGCAGGAGGCACGCCTAGGATGAGCGGTCCTCCGCCCATGGACACCTCTTTCTGATTGGGCCGCAGGAGCGTTGCCGGCCTTTTAGAGATTGGTATGTACATTAGTTTAAACAGCTATAACCAATACACCAAATTCGTTTTCTTTTGGAAACAGATCTGCAGGTAATAGTCAGTAATGCTGCTTATAAATTAACGGTTTATCAACATCTTTTAGATTGGTAACAGCTTTCTTATATACCTTAAAATATGTATATTACAGTTAGAACGTATGAAATAGTTTCAAGGTCTAATAAATTATTCTTCTAGTTCTGTTTTTAAGTATTATTAATTTAGTGTTTATTAATCCACTGATTTCTAATTCGGTTATGCAAATAATTTCTCAATGATATATCATCATCATCATCAGCCCATCTAAATCCACTGCTGGACATAGGCCTGAATATATATTTATATATAATTGAGAATTTATATATTTTTATATTTTAATTTCTTCGAAGAGGATGCCTATGTCCAGCAGTGGACGTCCTACGGCTGAAATGATAATGATGATTTATATTTCGTTATAGTAAATTGATTTACTATTAACTATGAGGCATATCGCAACTAGAAGATCCCGGACTGTATTTGATTAATCTCGGGATTTTTTAAATTGCGACAAACAGGTTTAGTTTGCTTTTCATAAGCCGTTGTGCCTTGACAATCTGGCCTAAATTATATAAATAGTACTTATTACATAACCGACAAATATAAGCCTTAGATTCGCCATATACATACTACCAAGATACAGCCTTAATTTATGAAATAGAACTGACAAGGGAAGTTTTTTTTTAAGTATCTTATCTAATAAATATTTTAAAATTTGTTTATTGTGGGTGTATGTGCCAAATTTTAAATAATTTTCTAGAATCCTCAAGTTTTTTCTTTTTAGATAACACATATCCTAATCTCGGTTCAATCCCAGGATTCCGGGATTACGCACAAAACATCCCGGGATATCTTATTATTTCAGATATATATCAGTCACATGAAAACTGTAATAAACCTTATATTTATCTTAGTAAGGTTTAGAATTAGATTAGATGCGATAATGATAGTTTATAAAAACGGGGACATAAAAAACTTAGAAATAAATGGAAAAGTCTAGACTTAATTTCTAGATAATCAACATAAAATTAAATCAGGTCATTAGCGACTGGGCTGACTCACCCACATGTCTGCATATAATTTATTTACCTGCAACAGAAAAGTCATTTAAAACATTTCACTCTTCGAAATGTAACACGTTTTCATTATTAAAGTTCAGTTATACAGTAATTCGTGAAGGAATGCCTGGTTTTTATTTTGTAAAGCAGAACTGTGGCAGGCGAGTCCAACGATGGTAAGAGATGGTTGTGTTGGCGGCTTTTTACGCCGCATAAATAATGATATAAATTTGATACCTCCATTATCTTAAGTGAATCAGCGATGAACGATCGGTACTGGATGATCCTGGATCGTACTTCTTTACGTGCATTTATTGTTAAAGAAACGAGACAGAACACTAGAAATTATTTTAATTAATAGTTTATGAGTTTGGATTTAAAATCAATCTATTTATTTCTATAATAAAGATATTTAACTAGAAAATCGGATGACAAATAAGTAAACAATACTTACGTAAAGTATGGCATAAGATAATTATGTCAAAGTGGTTAGTGTTATCAATGAATAGCTTCTGTTATACAAACACTACTGATAACTCACTTTTAATTGAATGAGTACGCTCCAAGTTGCTTACCAAGGAAACTGAATTACGATAACATTAATTTTCACTTAAAAATCTATACTTTTTTACTACAAAACAATTTACTAGATTGAAAGTTACAAATATGCATTTTACTGTAAAAAATTAATAGCTTAAAGGTTCTAAAAAGTGTACAATGAAGCTCCAGGTATCGTTTGAAATACCGGACAATTATAATTTAATTTATAATTTATTCGGTCTCTGAAAGGGCTTGACAGCGACCGGGCGAGTGTCTTAATACTGACGCACCCGAAGGAGAGCCACGCTGAAACATATGCTGACGCACTAATTGGACCGACTCGTCCGAAGTGATACCACGGACTCACAGAATACTCAAGAAACGGTACTTGTACTGTTTCGCAGAGTGAGTGAGGATAACCTTAAAAACGCCGCTTGAGCACTGATGAAAAATGCGGCCTTAAAAGCCATAGCAAGGAACACAACCATGCACGGACTGTGGCGCTGTATTTCATGGGCGGTATTCTCGTATCATATAGGAAACCCATTGGTCCGATGTCCGCTATAGAATTAAAAAAGTAACCTCAAATTTTTAACCAATGTCAGTTGCTTAGTATACTTTTACCTACAAATCTATATTCTCTATATATAATCTATATTTTATACATTTAAAGTAACAATATTATTATCTATTAATCAGTGAATAGCGTCGTGGCTTACATTATTATTGTTTTTGTTATCTCTTGTGTTTTATAATGTAACTATTAACTATTCCTTACTAAATAAAAACGCACTTTTTCTGTAAAATAACCTCAAACTTACAACTGACGACAGTTCGTTATTTTATTATCTTTCTTAATTTCCATATATATATGTAAAGAAATATATTTGTTTAATTTGTATATGCGCGCGCACCTTTAACGTGTCGCATCAATCGGTTTGTAATTGTCAAAGACAAATATGTTCTGTTCATAAAATGTTATAATAATATTCTTTTAATTTAATTAATTAATATTAAGTTTTATAAGTCGAGAGGTATTATTATAAACTTTAATTGTCGTTTCTTTATTTACAGGTAAGATTTCTGGTTAATTGTATTATATTATTGTGTGATATCTACTCGATATACTCAAATAAAATTGGTAACTTTATTTACAAAGAATCAATTTGGAGTTATATTTTACTTCTAAGATTAAATTACAATTAATTGTCTTATATATATAAAATTTATAATATTTTTAACAACCATCTGGAAGACATCGGCACCTCCCTCCGACGCCGCCCTGTCCCTGTCTCATTTAAACAGCCGACTACTTGGATCACTCTTTTTGACCATCGTGCCTTCACGCTGTACACTTCTCTCCTAATACGTGTCCCGTAATCCGAATGTATTCATTGCCCACGAATTGTAGAGCCATTGTAGTAGTGTCATCTAACTTTGTAAATCCAAGTAAAACCAGTGTGTAAATTCTAGCATTTTATTGAGGAATATTGCAATAATCTTTCTCCCTTCTTATTTTGTGTTTTATTCGGCTCACTATATATTTAATAATAATGGCTTATTTATTTATCATTATTATTAATATTATTCCGTTTTAATATATTAATAGCTAATAACAAAATTGGCAACTGCCATTTTAGAATCCAGTTAAATTCAAGCCCAAAGGCATAACTGTGATTTCTCATTAACTGTCGAACGCTGTTACGTGACATGTCGAGAAAATCATGTCACATTATAATATGTAAGTTGTACGCCTACTTGGCTAATTGGATAATATCATCACCAGTAGACATGCGGGCGTCATAATATAAACAGTTCTTTATATCATTGATTCTTTATATTATAGAATTCCATCGTGAAACAGTACTTGTATAAATTATTTAAATTATAATATATTTCGGTATTTGGTAAGGCTTGGCAGTAGTGTTGCCCAAATTCGGTCTTCGTCTTGCAATTGTGCAAGACCAAGACGGGCCGTATAAGACTTGAGCTAGAACAAGCCTGCAAGACTCTTGCATCTTGCAGCTATTTTTAAATAGCAGTGATTTTTTTGGAATTTCTCATTAAATCTTTACATATTTATTCATCAGGTTGGACTTTAGTGTGTGTGTGTGCTGTGTGAAAATATTATATATATTCTGATAGGTTTTTCTAAGATTTGAAGAAAATTTTAATAAAATCCAAAACCAATAAGATATGTATTGGCGCAAGAGCAAGAGTGGCTAAGTCTCGTCTTAATCTTGCATGTGAGCAACACTACTTGATAGTGGCCGAGCGAGAGTCTTCACACTGTTGCATCCGTGGGAGAGCCATGAAGCACTAATCGGGACGGTTCATCTCACGCGCTAACAGAAAACCAGGATGGAACAGTAGTATTACTGTGTTACGCTAATGGAATGAGAATATTGGAGGCCCGTGAAATTATTCGACTCAAGCGGCGTAAATGCCAGCAACAGAACCAAAGCGCGGATTGTGGCGAGGTTAGACATAGGTGGCTATGATCTATAACCATAAAGAAGAGACGCGTGTATTCGTTACTTTTACACCTCTACTGCCAATCTCACGCAAAGGAACCACACACACCACAGAATTGTGAGAAGATGCGTGAAGACTTTACTTCATAGGATAATTTCTATAGAAAGCCATTCATGCAACTTTTCACAATATGTAGGAGAATTCAAGCCATGACGAGATGTGGCGTTTTGCCCTGATCGTGAGGCTGGCAGTAGAGGTGTAAAATTTGACTCATCAACTCTGTTACCCATTATGCAATAAAAAAATATAAATAGTATAATGGTATTGATAAGAGAGAAATGATGGACGAATTCTAAACTAGGAATTTTTTTTAAATTAAAGCTTTTTCAATGAACGCGAATCACTGAAATAAATATTAAAATATTGTGTTTCGCAGAGTGAGGATATCGGAGGCCCGATAGTACCGCGTAAGTGGCGTAAAAAGCCGGAAACAACCAATGCGCGGACAGTGGCGCGGTTGTTCATGGGTTTTCTCTTATCATATATGAGACCCACCTGCTTCGTTGACCTCTGTAGAATTAAAAAAAAACGGAAAAATGATTCTGGTATTTTTTTATACAAATCGGCAGATAAACTAGCATAAGGATCTTCTTGGATAAAAGTACCAGCACCCATAGATCCCTTTTCCGTTCTTTGCCGTATTTATCCGTTTCTTCCCCTATGCCGTCCTCTTTTTCTGATGGTTGCATTGGTTTGGAAATATCTCTGGAGGGAGATGATTCCACAAATTGGTCGTGCACGGCACACAATTCCTAACAACGCTAAATTGTGGATTAAAAACTAAATTTGGAATGTAGATGTGTAATTATGGTATGTCGAGGTGATACCCATTAAATTTTGTTTGTGCCTCTAAACTTTTTCCGTGATAAATGCGATAGATTATAGAAGTTTATATGGGAACCAACATCTCAACGCAATGTCAAAGAGTCAAGCTAGACAGTTCTCAAATTTAAATATTTACTATCAAATTTAATAAATACAATTATAAAATATATCTTCATATTTATTTATATAAAGACACTATCTTTGCAACTGCTCTAACGAAATTGACAAGCAATCAACTCAAGTGAAGCAAAATTAAGTTTTAATCGACATCGAAAGTTCAGAGTTCCCACGAGAACTGATAGCTCGATATAATATTATTACAATCGTGATACAACCTTGATGTCTGCTTAGGTTTCATTTTGTTAAATAAATATGAAAAACGGTGCAAAGTTCATTTAAACATGTATAATTTAAAAAAAAACATAAATTATTCACACATACACATTTGTCATTTATATATGTTTACAAAACTAATTATTTTTAATGGTATATCGGAGCAAGTGGCTTTCCTATATGATAAGAGAACATCGCCGCCCATGAATGTATATTGCCGGCTTTAATCGCTGCTTAAAGGTAATTTATATGACGATATCCGCACTCACTCAGCGAAACAATACAAGTACCGCCTCACTCTGAGTATTCGCTGAGCCCGTGGTATCACATAGGACGAGCCGGCCTAATTCATTTATATTTTGTGATGCGTAAAACGAAAAAGATATGCAGTGTATCGAAGTCCTGCTTTGCAGTTTTTTTTGTTTAAATAAAATAAAAGAAAAAGGAACAAAAAGACGTTGTTATATCTCTTATTATATACCTACTCAAGAAATACAGACACATAAATTTTTCTCAAAGTATAATAATTATTATTTCATTTATGCAACATTATCCATGTCCATGGGCGCCGGTATCTTACCGTAGACGAGCCTCACCTGCTCTGCTACCCGCAATACTATTTACAAAGGTTAATATATAAAAAATACATTGGAAACAAAAACCTTTATGCTGAAATTTACCTTAGCCTTCCCTACTATAGGTTTTTCTTTTCATGAAAATGGTGAAAAACAAGCACCTAGAGTAAGCGATCCTCCTCCCATGGACAGCCCTAGCCCTTGCAAAGCTGCGAGTGCGTTACCGACGTTTTGTATACGCTCTTTTCTTGAACTTCCCTAAGTCGTATTATTGGTTTGGAAATACCTCTACTAGCAGCTGAAACCATATGATATATGCAATTAATAACTCACTTAATTTACGTTAATGGTAATTACTTTAAAGCAGTTAAATATTTACCGACTGCATCTACGTTGGTGATTGCAAAAATGCGCAATTACCATCGTTTGAATTACAAATTCTAACCTCAATGTCACTGTGTGCTAGTATGTATTATATATATAGTATATACATAGACTAAGAGTATTTTAAATCATTTGTATCATCTCGATGTTTTTCGTTCCACACGTTCGAGCGTTTTTAAAGCATTTTGTGCCGCGCACCAACTCTCTGTGGATTCAGTTTCCTGCAGAGATATTTCAAAACCAATACGACTTCGTTAAAAAAAACCACCTTTCGATTAAAGCCCGGCAACGCACCCGCGGCTCTGCAAGGACTATAAATATCCATGAGCGGAGGACATCTTATCCTAGGTGAGCCTGCTGGTCATTTGCCACCGTTTCCATAAATAATAATCTATAATCTTTGGCTTAGGAATCTGTTTTACAACTAGAAGTAATTTTACAACGCCCGAATTTTTAAGTAAACTCCAAATTTGATATGGTTTCAATAATCTTAATATTAAAGTTTTTAACTATTTAGTATTTAGTAGCTAACTAAAGCGTCTTCAATTTTAAATTCATAAAATAATTATTTAATGAAAACTGGTAGGTAAAAAAAGTACACATTTTTGAAGTGTAACGTATCTTTGGGTAGCAAAAATTTACATTTAGGATAACAGTGATAAAATTACCAATGTTTATTTACAATTTCGCAATAGAAAAAATTATGGTATAACAGATAACGGAGCAGGCAGATCTTCTATATGGTAAGAACACCGCCGCCCATAAACTACCGCGCATCAGTCCAAGCTTCGGTTGTGTTGTCGGCTTTTTACAGCCTGCGAAACACAGTACAAATACCGTTTCACGATAAATATTCTGTAAACCCATGGTATCACTTCGGACAAGCCTACCCGATAAGTGCGTCAGCATGGCTCTTCCACGGGTGAGAACTTAGTTAAACTTGGACGTTTGACGTTTGAGTCATCGCAAAGTAATACTTATGCTGGGAATGACGTACAACTTTCCTATCCACCCATCACATAAACAATTCGAACAGGTGTCTTGAACTATAAAATAACCGCTCGCCCTAGATACGATCTAAAAATTTCCATACAAGTTCTTATGTGGACCCTATCAATAGATTCATACGAAAATGTCGCTTTTCATAATCATCTATTATACCAAGTAATAGAAATACATAATTTATTTTTTATGGTATAGCGGACAAAGAAGCAGGTGGGTTTCCTATATGGTAAGAGAATACCGACGCTCATGGACAACCACACGCCACAATCCGCGCATTGGTTGTGTTGCCGGCTTTTAACGCCGCTTAAGCAGCATTTTTAAGAGCCTCCGATGTCCTCATTCACTCAGCGAAACGGTAAAAGCACTGTTTCTAATACAACTACCATTACACGCTGAGTATTCTGTGAAAATTACAAATGTTATAGAGAATTTGAGTGTTAAAAAATGTGGAAGAACCATTTTGAAACGTACTGACGCGCTCATTGGGCAGTCTCGTTCGAAGTAATACCATGGTTTCACAGCGTGAAACAGAACAATTCACTGAGGGAGTGACATAGGACACCCTTGAAATACCGTTCAATCTGCTTAAAAACACGACAACACAACCAAAGTTCAGATTGTTGCGCGGTCATCAATGCTCTCTTAACATAGAAGACCCGCTGCATTGCTCGCTATAAAATAAAATAAATGTCGCTTGCCATTCACCATCCCTAGCGAGTATGCGAGAATGTACACAGCATTACGTGACCTACTTGGCTAATAAAATTGTGTATACCTACGATTCATTCTGTAACGGAAATGTACTGCGCGGTAATATTTTGTAACATTACGAACAACTATACCATTCATCTACTGGATGCTACGCGGATCTATCAAAGTTAAGCTAGAGTTTCTGCGGTATGTAGGTGGATGGGTAGAATGAGGTCTAACAGCTAATAATCAGAACTCGTATAATACTTAAGCAATGATCAAAGATAGACTTAACCGTAGACCTCCTCGTACTTACACACAGCTCTGAAGCAATTTTCACCTGCGAGCATATTGTGTTATGAATAAACTGATAGCGCATAGAACATATCGTAAAATAGGAAATAGGAATCGTAAAAGACCAGTCGTAGTTTGTTATCGATTATAAATACAGATTATAGAAAAATAACTACACTAAAATATACAATAATACTTATTTTAAGCGGCATTTTTTAAATGTCTCAGATATCCTTACTCACTCAGCGAAACACAGTAGAAGCACTGTTTCAAGTACAAAAACTATTTCATGCTGAGTATTCTGTGAGCCCGTGGTATCACTTCGGACTAGCCGGCCCAATTAGTGCGTCAGCATATGCTTTTTCATGGCTCTCCCACCGAAAAATGGAATAGATAAAGATATATAGAGATAGAAGATAGGAGAAAAGTAATAATTAAAACATTTATATAGCATATAATATTGCATGAAAATTTCTATGATATGCTTCTATCACACCTTTAAAATGGGGATGCCAGTAATAAAAACGAAAAATAACCTGTCATAATTATTCAAAGTCACGTCACGGTTTTTGCTCCGTCGAGGGAGGCAACCGAACCTGTTTTTTCGATGAAGTGAATGCCTTTCTCCCAACTTTTTATGACAGAATGGTTTGAATATCAAGTTGAACAACCTGAAGTATTTTTTGTAAACACTTTTTTCCTCAACGATGCAGTCATACATGAAAAGCAGTAGACAGCGATATAGCGATTTTTAAAAAATTATGTTAATAGTTAAATATACTCTTTTTTATTGTATAGCGGAAAACGGAACAGGTGAGTCTCGTTTATGGTAAGAGCACTTCGCCTCTCATGAACAACCGCGCCACAGTTTGGGCATTGGTTGTGTTGCCGGCTTTTAACGCCGCTTAAGCGGCACTTTTAAGGGCCTCCGATATCCTTACTCACTCTGCGAAACACAGTACAAGAACCGTTAAACGCTGAGTATTCTGAGAGCCCATGGTATTACTTCGGACGAGCGGGCCCAATTAGTGCGTCAGCTTATGCTTCAGCATGTGCTGACACACTAACTGGGTAATAACTCTCTCACGGGTGAATCTCTATCTTAAGTATCTTATCTCTCTATCACTCAGAAAGTCAACCTTCAATCAGATTTTATTTTTTAAATCAGTAGCTAAAGATTTTGATAACTTTTTCCTAGATATAAGGTAGCAAGAGAAATAGGACGACAAATGCCTAAGTTTTGCCTGGATAAACATAATACCTATATTATTACTTAAAATCAATGAAAAACTACAATAATTTTATCGACATTGACCTCAATCTACTAGAATAAATGGTTAGATATTAACATATAAGTCAAATGAACATACTTTAGACTCATATATGTATATAAACCATAAATGCAAATGTAATAAAATCTAACCATGACATTGAATATGGCGGAATGCAAAAAATCCATTTGCAACACAGGCGGATAACAATATTCATGTATTTATTATACGACAATAATTATTACTTCATAACTAAATAATATAGTTTTTGATATCATGAAATACATAATTATGATTACGTGTACCTAATTGATTTTTATAAGAACGACACAAATGATACATTTCAAAATAATATTTTCGTTAATATCATTTTAGAAATAAAACACAAACATACGTCTTAAACAATTATTATTATGATGTCACCCGTGGGAGAGCCATACTGAAACATATGCGGACGCTCTAAATGGACCGGCTCGTCTGAAATGCGTCGGACCATGGGCTCACAGATGGGCTCAACGTGAAACGGTACTTGTTCTGTGTTTCGCTGAGTGAGTGAGTATGTCGGAGGACCTTAAAAATACGGCTTAAGTGGCATAAAAATCCAGCAACACAACCAATGCGCGGACTGTGGCGCGGTTGTCTATGGGCAGCAGTGTTCTCTTACCGTATAAGAGACACACCTGCTCCGTTGTCCGCTATACTATAAAAAAATGAATTTCTACACCTACTTTGTAAAAGATACGATAAATTTTATGTTTATTATTTATGCGGTAGCAGCTTTTAATATTATAATACAAACTAAATAATAAATAACATAATATAATAAAAATACATACGCCTAAAACGACAAATAAAATCACCAAATTTGAAGGATAAAAAGCGATTATGCCGCTTCAATTCGCGTTGTTTACACACAAAGACGTATTTTGCATAGGAATTATGTAAATGAACTTTATTTTTAGCAATTACGCTAGAATAGTGTATTCCACTTGATTATAAAATTGAATATTTTAAGCGAATTTATTAACTTGCCATAGTTAAGTTATGGTAGGTAATAATTTGTGGAAAAATATGTCTTTTTACTCTGCTGTATGTAGGTATTGTACTTACATTACTGTATGTTATGATAAAACAAGAACGTGCTCACTTAATAAATATAATAGCAAGCCGGTATGAGGCGAGATACATAATTGAAAATATAAACACCATTTGAATGAGTATCATTTTAACTCCTGTATGCGAATTCTTTAGAAATTTTAGGAAAAAAAAGTCTAGCGAACTGGTTAAAGCTTCAGGTCATTTACCCTGCTTGATTTACTTTAATGCCAATGATATCAATGCTTCATGAATGAACGTAATCATAAATGTGACAAACATTGATTTTTACACGAATATACGAAGTCCTTCAGCCTCGGAATATTTATCACTTATCTGCATTACACAAACACCAGGTGTTATGCGGAAATAAACGTTTTTTTATTTAGACATGATTCGTTATATTTACAAGAACATATTACTTATATGAAATTATTTAGGTGTATTAAGTAATTTTTTAAATAATTTTTATTATATTTTTGGGTAATTCTTGTTATGTTCTTTTATATTATAGTTCTCGTTACCAATCAGTAATTACATACCTTTTCGGCGTCCAAACGGCCCACAAAATGAATTTCCTTTGCCAATAACATTATCATCAATATATTTGACCAGTTTTGCAGAATCTTCGGCTCTGTGCCCCTGGGAGACACTCCATCTCGAGGGCAAATCCTCTTGCATTGATTCTGATTTTCCTTTAGAACCTCTAGATTTTTTTAATACACTGGTCATACCGTCACATAACACAATACCAAGTTTCCAACGATATTGAATTTAATAAAAAAATATAACACTATCAACACACTCGTTACAACTCACACGTTATATCATAAAATGTTCTCGACGTTCACAGCGGTCGACAGTATTCTCTCGTGTGGCCGGTGGCGTGTTACTACGAATAACAAAATAGCGAATCACCCTTCACCCGTCACCGCGTCTTTGAAGTACTATTCGGCGCCAGAACATTTGACATTACAATTTGCCACATAGATTGCGATGTTGCCAGTTAATTTTCTACCAAATGGTAGTTTCTTTAATCTAACCCGAAGGAAAAAAATTGTACAATTGTATTTATGCTTCTAATCAGAACTATTAAAATATTTATATAATTTAAAGATATTAAATAATATTGATTAAATCCAATAAAGTTCTAAATATTTTTTAAGTTCCCCCAATCTTTATTGGAACCAAATCTTTCACCTGATAAATTCTATAATCATTTGGACTTCAAAACATGTTAATAATTTGTTGATTTGTTCATTTTGACTTATTTGTTAAATATTTATTCATTTTATTTATTTTTATTTAGTCATATTAATATCTATTTTAATCATATTCTAATTTTTATCGTAATTTTTTTTACGATAATATATTTTTTATACTTTTTTACTCTGTCTGCATCATTTGAATGCTTTATTTACAGATTTTTTTGTTCTATCTATAAGAAACATTAACCTCTTAGGTATTTATTCTTTTTCAACATTACCGTGGTAACGAAAGTTGTTTAATCATTGAATAAATATTTTTGACTTGCTCTTTTTTGCGCGTTTATTTTTCGCATTAAAAATGATGAAACTACAGATATCTAATGAGCAGGACCGTAAGGAGGCACAAAACAGAGAAAGACGGAGACAATGTGAGTTGGAAAGAAGATCTAGAATATTTAATGCCAGAAATCGCAAGATTGGTGTAAGTAATACATACTTCTCCCTTACCAACACTTAATATTATTCTAAGTTTTGCATTTTAATGTAAATTTTTGTCAGGCGTCCTGGACGCTATAAATTGCAGTTTTTAATGTAACAATATTTCAGATTGACTTACCATTCCTGGAGCGGCAGGTTGCTGAAAAGAGAGCCGAGAGAGATGAACAAGAAAGAAAGAATCTTGCCTTTGCCCAACAGATGATCAAAGACAGCAATTTGGCTGTGGTACTTGAGGCGAG
>DWCF01003776.1:0-18559 GCA_018230265.1 Delias oraia
TTCATTCTTTTAATATTTTTAATCCATTTTCAGGATCATCTTGCCCAGGACTAGATCTTCATTTTTGGCGTAAAGTATGTCGAGCATGTCACTGTAGTAAAGATGTGCATGATGTTCAGGATGATGATCTGTCTGGCTGGGCCCAATTTGAGCTTCTTGGTACTGCTAAACCTAAAAAAGCTTCCTGTGAGTTGTTTATTATTATAATTCAAATTGATATAAAATAAAATCAAATTGGTTATAAGATAGTATACTCTTTTATTTGATAGATACTCTTTTTCATAAAATGTCATGTAGATTACTGAAATAGATTTGTTTAAACAGATAGTATTACTATTCTTGCACTAGTTGTCTATGTTGGTAACATTTGCATATTAGGAGAAAATATAACTTATTTGGGTATGAATATACACCTGTAAAAGTTTATTTTACACTTGCATTTAAATAAATGTTCCAGTGCCTCTAATCAAAATACGTGGAGTCACAGATAAGCCTGTTAAACTTGACTGGATACCACCAAATGCTTCAACAGAATTGGTATGTCTAAAGATATATTGTTTGCAATTAAATAGTTCCTTATATATAGATAAGTATGTTTAAAAATATAATATCTAACAATTAGTATTATTTAATCTAGAAACAGAATTTAGTTGTATACAACTTTTATATATTATTAAAATCAATATTCCAATAACTAGATAAGATATGTACAGGTATTTATTATCAAAGTATTTATTTATCTGCATCTTTTATTGTATCTTACGCTATCAAAGACATTTTCTTTTTGTTATATTAACCGTGGCAAAAGAGCAAAAGGCTCACCAAGGGCAAATGGTCCTCTGCCCATGGACACTCCCAGCCCTTGCAGAGCCGCGGATGCGTTGCCGGCCTTAAACAATAACATTTTTACAGTTACCTATAAACACAATTAAGCTATTTTGATTTATTATTGATATATATTTTATCAATTTTAATTTAATGTGGTTTAGAAATATTATCAAATAAAATAAATGACTTATTAATTTATAAACACTTGTTCAAACTTATTTATTTCTGATAATTTTACTTTTATCTAAGTAGAATATCCGACTTACAAACAATCATAGTATTCAACTACTTAACAACTTATATTACTTTTTATTTTTATCTCACGCATTAAGTCAAAGTCAAAATATTTTTATTCAGAATAAATACCACTTTTTGAATGTCGAATTTGGACTCTACTACCATTTCACAAGGTGTTTGCGCTGAAAGAAGCATTGGCGAAAGAAACTGACAGCAACACATCTTTTCTTAAATATTAATAGAGTTGCATTTTATTCAAAATTACACCAGATTTCCTTATCGATCAGGAAGTCGTCTACAATTTATATAATACAGGTTTTATCTAATTTTTAAATATACTTCCGTCATATTTGTTACTTTTATTGGAAAATGTAACGTATATCATATGTAATGTATCGTCACCTATAGCTATTAATTTATAAAAATAATACAGGTATCAGAATACATGTCGTGCTTGGGTCCTCTCGCGCCGGTGTCTGGGAGCGAAGCAGCTCGCAAGAGACGAGCTCAATTACGAACTCAGCTACCGCCGCACGATGTAGCGCCCGCCGCTAGGCATGATGCTACGGATCAGGAGAAATCAGAACATACTGTACGACAATTAATCTTAATAATTTATTCATTTCCTAGAATTTGTTTTTACATTTGCTCAAGATCTACTTGACTGTCAAGAATCAAAATCAAAAATAACGATAGATTATGAAATAAATATATATTTTTTTCTGTTTTAGGAATATATTACTCGCATCAAGGACCATGTCGTCGGTATGGGTAATGTCGTCAGGATAGGTCCTTTGCAAAGCGCCGAAGTATATTCTGTTGAAAATAGCAAAATGCATGCCGCACCAAAGTCGTACGCGCTGCCATTGAAAATATCCAATATATCCAGAGGCGTCAAATACAATATTGTGCCTAAAAATACATCCGATAAAAAGCTGGTCCTGGATTCTCAGGGTAATGTTGTCAACAGTGCTGCAAATTTACCAGATTACAAATCAAGTCCTATACTCAGTCGTATCGTTAAAGACAAACTACATATCATGCGCATAGAGTCTGACAGACTTAAAAGCGCTGTTGAGCACGGTCCTGTCTATGATAAGTTGCTAAAGAATCTTAACGACCTTAATATTCCTGTCGCCAATGATGTCTACTTGCAGCCAATCAAATTGTTCAGAGACGAATACAATCAAAATCCTAAATTTAAAGAGGAAGTTAACGAATTTGCTCAAAAATCACTAAGTGCTCAAATTATTCCTGATCTGTTGGTAACTAACAATAACATAATGGGAACAGCAAAACTACTTGATAGTAGACTACAAAAGGGAACAATTTTTGCTCCAAATGGTGAAATTTGGAGTTGGAAAGAGGAACCAACAACACCAGAACATAGCGGTACTCTTTGTTCAACAAAAATAAGCCCACAGTATTCTACAACGATGAAACCAATGAATCAGATTGAGCCACAACAAACAGCTCCATTGAGGGAATACCTTAGGACTCATTCTGAAGAAGAAGGACCTCCACCACTACCTAATTATAACACACACCCTGCAAATATACCTAATACCAGCAATGATAATGCACATTCTGATGTCCCCATACAAGTTGAAAATTACATGGAGCAACTTGAACCAATAATAACACAATTTTCTGATATATCACTTACTCCTGCTGAAGTTGAGTTTAATAGGAAGCTATATAATGAAGGAGTGCCCTGCCAGCGTTGTGAGAAGCCTATGTTTGCAGGTGAAGTAGCTGTTAAAGCAGAACGGGCCGGACAAGAATCGATCTGGCATCCCCAATGCTTCACTTGCTGCAAATGTGGAGAACTATTAGCAGATTTAGTATACTTCTATTATCAAGGAGAGATATATTGTGCTAGAGATTTGGCAAATGTTCTAGAGATACCGCGTTGTGCCGGTTGCGATGAGTTGATATTTACTAGGCCTTACACGGCGGCAGAAGGTCGTGCATTTCATGTGCAACACTTTTGTTGTTACCACTGTGATGCGCCATTGGGTGGGAAAAAGTATGTCCCAGATGATAAAACAGGCTTGCCAATTTGTTTATCTTGTTATGGTCAATTTTATGCTGAGAGATGTAGGGCATGTGGAGGAGTAATTGGTCCTGAACAACAAGGAGTGTCTTGGGGTAATATGCATTGGCATGCCAATTGCTTCATATGTTCAGGAAGAATGTGTGGTAAAAGTTTGTTGAGTGGCCGTTTTGTAGTCAAACAAGAAATGCCTTTCTGCAGTGTACCATGTGTCCAGAGTAGGATTCAATAAATGTATATTAGATTTTATTGTAAGGTGTACTACATTTATGGTATTATATGTATTAAAGAATATATTTTGATAATGGGGTTAAGTAAGAATTAAAAAATTATTATACACTCTTGATTGAAGAGAAAATGACTATACACTAATGAATATACACAGTTTATTTATTGAAAATTATATAAATTGTTGAGATTTCTATTCTCATTGATTTAATGATGTTATTTTTATAAAAATTTATACAATACCATTAAAAATTAAAAGTCATGAATATGTAGTCAAAATAATCATTACATATAAATGTTATATGTTGATGGTAACAGTAATTATATTATTTAATAGTACATTATAATAGAAGTGTATATATTAGTGATTACCATCTTAGTTTATTAGACTTTAGATCTTAGGAAGAGAAGGGTCTCAAGTGAGTCCAGGGTGGTAATCATTAATACTCCCATTACATACATTTTTTATCTCACTATTAACAGTATTTTCTTTTTTGGTTTCTTCAAGAACTCTAACCAATTTTTGAAACCTTAATGATATTCGAAATGTAACACTTAGATAATGAGCATCATGGAGGTATGATTAAAATTATGCTGAACAAGTATCATGTTAATAATTACCAGAGATAGAATTTAACGAATTGTTTATAATACGCTAATGCTAGTAAATAAGTGTGATGTAGTTAGAATTATTTTCTAAGCAAGTGAATTTAAAAAATTGCATGTTCATAAGACTGTATCTTATGCAGCTTTTGATGATGAAAGTATTATAAAAGTCTGATAAATTAATAGGCCAAAACAAAAACATTCCATATATTATTGTGCCATTGCAATTTACAATAGGATTAACATTAATTATAAAATGATAATAAAGTAATCTGTTGCTAATACTTATTTTTTATTTCTATACCAGTATAATTCTACATTAAGAAATAATAAAGTAAAAATGTTTTATTATTTATTTAAAAGAAATACAAAATATGTAAACTGAAATTTTAAATTAATCTGAGTTATTAGCTTGAAAGGAAGAAAGGTCGGATTAGGAAAGGTCGGTCGGAACTTATTATTAATTATAAATAAGAATAATATATCCTATTAGACAAACTATTTCATATTATTTATTTATGGTTATATTAAAAGTTTCAAGCCGCAATTTTCAAGTTACCAAGGTCATATCTAAGCTTATTAAGATTCTCCTGGATTGCTTCTTGTTTGTTTTCTAATGCAGAGATATGACCATCTGTTCTTTTGATCTCTTTGCTTATATACTCCATACGTTTTGCTACATTTTGTCTTGCTTCTTCCAAATCTTGTTTGACTAATACAGGTCCAATAAGTTTATATACTTCAGAATATTTTTTTAAAAGCATTAATTCTTCTTTTACAGCTTTATTTTCATTTAGCTGACCGTCTAATTGCTGCTTCTGCGTGACGGCCTTATGATATTCTTTTTGAAGATCTTTGAAAACTTCGAGTTCTTTTTGCAATTTTTTTTGAATTTCTGCCGCCATAGTTATATAAAATGTAAATAACTAAAAACAAAGACAGTGTCAACTATTTTAATTATTTTAACCGACGATTTTCATGAGCTTGTAAAAATAGCTTTGGGGTTATGTTTAGCTGTCAAAACTCGAAATTCGAGAAAGTTATAGCAATGATTTGATAACTTAATTTTGTATATGTCAATGTCTTATCAACAAGTGAAGGACAATGAAAATCGTCATCAAAGTGTGTGTAGATTTATGTAACGTTATCTAGTTATTATTATTGTTAATTATTAACATCATCTAATATTTTTTTATTTTTTGAAATATTTTTGTAATTGATCAATTTAATTTGACCTTGTTGATATTATACTAAGTGTTGTAAAATACTATGCTCACAATTCACCTAACTAAATTAAAAATAAAAAGCCTTTAATATAAGAAGTCGAAACAATAGATAGTGCTCATCTTATCTGTATTCACCAGTATTTTCATTGGTATATTTTTGATTAACTAATAATAGATTAACAACGCATCATTTTTTTTAAATATTCTATAGCAAACAACGGAGCAGGTGGGTCTCCTATATGGTAAGAGAACACCGCCGTCTATGTATGGGTTTGGCATTGGTTGTGTTGCCGGCTTTTTATGCCGCTTAAGCGACACTTTAATGGCTTCCGATATCCTCAAAGTAAATTTAAGCAAAGTATTCTTTGCTCGTGGTATCACTTCGAACAAGTTGCCCCAATTAATGCGTCAGCACGACTCTCCCACGGCATCTATTAACTATTGGTTCATGTTACAAGAAAAATTGCTGCTCAGCGGATTGTCAACCTGTCTTAATATATCCTTGGCGGGCCGCTTGCAGATAGACATCAAAGTACTAGTTTACTATATAAACTTTGAGTGAAATCGAGTGGTAAAATCTTCCCTTGTCGAATATTTTTTATAAATATATGATACACATTCGTTAGATGTAAGTAATTTAAATCTACCATATATATAATTTATATATTATAATTTATTAGGTATATTTTTGAAGTATCTGCTGCCAATCTCAAATATCACAACTCCAATACACGAATTATGATGCGATGTTTCAAAGAGCATTCAACCATTTAAGAGATATTGCTATACATAGGTAACTGTTAGGTTATTTTTTAATTAAATGAAATTAATTTGTGGTACAAAGATAAAATTATTATATTTATATTAATTTATATGCATTTAAAATTAAGATAATAAATAATATTACGGCGTGACATTAAAGTTTTTCACCATATTCTAATGTCCATGCGTAACCAGCATTGGGATCACCGCTCTTTTCAGCATCCTGTTGAATTTTTTCTGTTTTCTTTAAAACCTTATGAAGAGTATTGTATAACTCTTTATTGGGCAATACGTACTTTGAATTTTTTGCTTCTGTTCTACGCTTTCCAAACCTTTCTCTAACAAACTTTTCATACAAATCTTCATCCTCATCGTCGGTCTCGTCTTCTTCTGATGTTTCTTTATTGTCCTTATTAATATTTTCTCTAAATTTATAATTTTTGTATCTACTTGCATATGGATATTTATCGTTTTCTGAATTTTCCTCTTCAGACTCATCGTTTTTGAAAGAATTTCTTGATTTAGAAATGGGGTTTTCATAGTTATAGTCCAAAATATAATCTGGAAGTTTGATTTCAGGTAGATTTAAGGATATATCGCTGAATTTTATGTTTAAATTTTCATCAAAATTATCGTTATCTGTTGGCAATGGTGTAGATAGATTTTTTTCTTCGTTATTTATATTTGGTGGTAAAATGTTTGATTTCGGAGGCTCATTTTTTTCATCAGACACAGCTTCTACATGTTTATAATCCAAAGGAATTCGTTCAACCTGTAATTTTAAATCTTTTTTGTTTTGCTGGTTCTCTTTTAAATCCTTGAAATTATCGAGAAGTGATGAATCTTCGTTTGATTCAATGCTATCATGAGTTAGTTCTATAACTGGCTTGATTTCATCATCATTTATATTTCTTAGATTAGAATTATTTTTATCTAAAGAGGGAATAGAAACTTTATCAATACTTGTAACAAATTTTAAATCAAATGACTCTTTACTGTTATCATCATTCGCTTCTTCTAAACTTTGATCGTATCCTCTATACTTCAAGCTTTTATCTTCTTTTGTAACATCAGTTTCTTGACTATTTATATTTTGTTTTCCTTTGAAAGTTTCTTGATTTTGATAAACTTCATCCTTATTCTTTGCTTGATCTGCCTGTTCAGTACTTTCATTGCTCTCACTACTTTGTGTAATTTTTTCGCCTTTAACGTTGTTTGTTCTATAATTTATTTCATCAACTATATTGGGTTCTTTTAACTCATTAATTTCATTACTATTAGATTCGTCACTAACGGGATATTTGGTTTGAAGCTTGTTAATGTTCTCATTCGAGACATTTTCTTCTGAATTAATACTATGAATGTTATCAGAGTTGTTTGATTCCGTATTAGGTAAGTTGGCACGTATGGGTGAATAGTTAATAGTGTTTCTGGTATCATTATATTCTACCGAACTGTCAGCTTCTAAATAAGGTTGGTTAAGTGTAGTCGACTTATTAATGATTTCACTGCTTTCATCTTTATGAGTCTTTAATTTATTATCAGTTGTATCATTATTATAAATGTCTTCACTAGAATCACTACGATTATAATCAGCGTATTTATTCCTTTTATCTTGTGATATTTCTTCGCTGTCTTCGTTTTCTCCTGCCCCACTAGAACTATTACTTTCATTACTTTCATCTATTTCTTGAGTAGAATTCTTATTATTTTGAAAATTATTTTGGTCCAATCTGGCACGTTTATTATAAGGATCTTCATCTGATGAACTCTCTTGTTGGCTTCCTAATGAATCAGTAGGTTTCAATCGATCATGGGATGTCTTGATTATAAAATCGGCTAAGCTTGAATTCTTCACGAATTCTTCTCTTTCCAAACTTTCACTACCTTGAGGATCATGGTGTGTGACGTAATCGTAAACCAATGGTGAAGATCTCTTCTTTCTTAAACTATTTTTATAGTGTCCTGATGATTTTTTAGCTATCCCTTCTATGTCATTCTGTATCGTTTTATATGAATTAACTGAATACTCCATTTTCCTGTTTTTTTTCTCTGTATTATTAATATAATTTATTTCATTTTCCTTTATTTTTGCTGTGTTTTCAGGATAAGTCTTTTCATTGGTATAATTACGAGTATCGTTATTGCTTTCAATTTGTGTATTATTGATAGTTAAAATACTTTCTTTAACAAGTGTATTATTTTTTATCATCACTGCATTAGTAATCTGTAAAAATATATACTTGATTAATACTCTGTTAATTATTATAAAAATAAATGTAATTTTAGTTTAATTACAGATAATAAATAAAACAACACATTTCTACTGTCAAAGTTTATTAACAGGTACCATTTCTTTAAATATGTTAATTGTTAACCTATTATTTACAGAGTTAAATTGTCTACAAAAATAATACCTATTAATGATAATGTTTCCTTAGGCCCAACTAAATACATTTATTAATTCCTAATGTTGCTTTCATACAAAGATTTTCAAAGCCATTAAAACGTGTGTGTATAATTGTTAGAATTAGATTATATTATATGTAATTAAGTTTTTATACAATGCAAATAAAAAAATAAACAAATAATTAAGCAAATGTTCAGAGACATGATTAATTCTTTTAAACAATTACGACAAGAAATTATTGAAAATCATTCTAGGATCACTTTCTTTTAATATATCTAGTTGAAATGCCTGCATTTTCAGAAGGTACATTGTTATCGTTAATTACTTACAAGAAATTACGATTAAAAAGTGTAATTATTTTATGGAAATATTAAATATCAACTATACTTTGAGAGAATTTATTTGAAATTTGAGGTTTAGAAGTATATCAAAAAAGGATAATAGTTTTTACTAATACTCGAATTACATACTTTATTAATCTGATAGGTATCTATATATGATAAATCAATTTCTACAATCTAATAATTACATGTCTAAGTCTAAAAACAATAATAATCAGTATTTTTCGGCAATGTACAATGTTAGGTGAATAACACGTTACGTTCATATGGCTACAATCATAGAAATCTTAATTATATCAATATTTTGCCCTGCAGACTAGTTCTTCAAGCTTATTTATCGACTCGCGCTAAAATTTATACGGAAATCACATTGTCGTTACAAACCGACACCAAATGTCATTTACATACTTTCTAGCGAGAGTGTATGTCGAGAAATAAGAGTGTGGGTTCTGTCATAGGCATACCATTTGCCCTAATTCAATATAAAACTTATGGGATTAATGGTATCTATTAGTATTTTAAGGTATGATATGAAATATATAATTATCCTTGGAAAAACGGTTATTAAGATTTCTATTCTAACAAATACTTAATTATTAAATCTGCATGTATACTAAAATGCTCAGAGCATCATTTAAATAGCTTACGCAAATACACTACTATACATAGGTACGTATACTGACTACAAGTTATTAATTAATACTACGTAGTATTACTCGCATTGCATATTATTAATCAAGTCTATTAGAAAACTTTATTAGGAATTGTTAATAGGAATTTGAAAACTAAAATAATATTTTAAAAGACTCTCTGTCATTGGAAAATAGAAGTGCAAAGTTTGCAATAAGAATTTTTTATACTTTTAAAATTTTTAAAATTTTCTTATAAATATCCAATGCGTGTATGTCTAGTTTTAATCTATGTGCTTTTTCCTACTTCCCGTGAAAGGAGTTGAACCCGAAACTACTCACATATTGTTTAGCGGGACCAAATGGCACCGCCTCGGCCCACTTAGAGAAATCCATTGACGGTAGGATACCACTACGGCAGGGTACTCTGGGGTTTCTGAAATAATTCAAAAATTACATATCCATATGTAAGTAGTTAGGGTAAGGGTAAGATAAATTAGGTTAGGAGTTTAAATATTACGATAAAAGTTGTTCAGTAGTTTAGTATGTACCTACACAGTTTTTAATTTTTTTTTACCAGATGAAAAAAATAAAAAGATCTTACAATTCGTGGTCAGGTAGAACGAAGGGATATAGTTGTACAGTGTCAATGATGTCTGTATTGTCACAAATTACTCGAGCTAAACGGGATTTTCTGATTTCATTTAATTGTTCGGGAGTGAACGATGACGGTTGTTGTGGTAACTCGAACCTGGAATAAACAATAACTCAGATTAATACCAATTACACAAAAGATATATTAGAAAAACATTTTCATAAGTGCGTCTGTAATCTGAACATAGTTTTTAATTGCATTAAATATCTACGAGTTATATGAATTCTATAAGTGATACAAAATAATTTCAACTGTGAACTGTCACAGAATGTAAAGTTTTATATTGTGGTAAAACCTTACCAGAATCGGTCTCCTCTTCGCGAATAAGAGAACTGAGTAGCGATAATGCAGGCGAAAGTCGGTCCCAACATCGAACCACGCAGCGGCCTTTCTGAAACACCTCCCGACCACAGATCAATGTCTATGGGATGTTCGAATATCGTCTCATACTTTCTCAAAGTCTCGTTAGGCATAGAACCAAACAAATCCTGGAATGTGTTAGCGTCTTGCAACCCGCAGAATTTCCTAAACTCAATATAACCAGGAATACCAAATTCTCTTCCTCTTTGCATGTTAAGGGAGACCAAGTCCATTCCGAACCGGGCCCCGACTTTCTTAAAGAGGTGGTTTGTGACCTCTTGCGTGATCGAGTCGTCCATAGCTTGAGCTACTTGGTTCATTAAACCCATAACGTATTCATCTAGAACACCAGCTCTGTATAAGTCATAAGGTCGACGAATGAGGTCTGATAAACGTTTTGAGGCTGAAATGATAAGAAATAATTTTTAAAATATCAAATAAGCCTTGCTAATAAAAGCCATAAATTAAAATAAGTATATTTTATGTAACACTGTCAGCAAAAATTAAAAAAAGTAAACATCTGAGATTATTACAGCATCACTAAGATTTGAAGATAAATGATTATTGTTTTATTAAATTATGTTACCAATAAATTTGTGAGCCTTAGACCATCTCTCAACAGCTGTTGGTAGGAGTGAATGTCCGAAGCGGTAAGCCGCTGATGCGAATGCATCAAGCACGTCTGGATTCACATCTGCGTCATATCCGTTCCAGTGGCCCTGGATTCAAAAGTTTTCCATTTTAAGCTTTCTTAAAATAATGTGTACGATCGTAAATAAAGAGAATCACTAGCTTAATATTTTTTGATTTAATTTTTGCAAACTGTTTATTATTTTCTAGAATAGATCTCAAAAGTTTTGCTTTCTCAATTAGTGAGTTTCAATTTACAAACTACAAATGAAAGTTTAAACTATCTCTTTGAAAGGCATCATACCAATTACTTGACATGAAATATGATCTTCCCTTCAAAACGGAAAAGAGAGAGTTGACGTATGGGAGCAAAGGAGAAAATCTAACCAATCTTCTCTTTATTTATTATACTTTTAATATATAAGATTAGATAATCTTTTATATTGCGCGTATTATCGGTACTAAAATCAGTTAATATGGTTAATATTTGAATAAACAAATAAATTAATCTTAGTATATTAAATAATGACTTATTTAGTTAGTGAATTTTAGCTTCATTGATTTTAGAACAGAGATTTTTTAACTTAGGGTAATATTAAAACTATTTACTCGTTCTACATTTTGCCTTACCTCCTTCTCAAGAACTAATCCAAATTTCTCCATCACGTCTTTTCCTAATAGTATCGGCAGGAATTCATTGTATGTTATATGTTGAATTTCAGCAATATTGATCCTTCTTGCTTCCTGGAATAGGGTTTCGTCATCCCAATGAGGGTTAACTTCCGCTAATCCCTTGGCTACTCTGTTGTGCTCTCGGGCCATAAGTGTGTGCATTACCGTAAGTACAAGCTGCTCGTTTACACGAATTTCACCTGTAAAACCTTATTCTTATAGCGTTGTAGGCTCAATTTGTGTCTACGGTCTGCTTTATGATTCAATTCAACTTACCAGCTTCAAAACAATACATGTTTTTGTTTGGCCTTGTGCAACCTTCATCAGGAATATCAAGTTTCAAAGGTAGTAAGTCCTTCAGTCCATATTCTTTGAAGACAGGATTCATCCGTAAAAGACCACCATAGCCAGTCCTTAGTTTCCTATAGATTTTTATCATAAATTATTTATAGATCATCATTATACATATAAATACAGCAATCATACGTATAATATTTAATTAAAAATATAAATGACATAACTGTCGCATAATTACCAAAAATATAAAAGATATTAGTTAATTTCTTGTTAAACATGCTTAGGCTTAGTTTTTTGTGGTATATCATTCAGCTGAGACAAAAGAACACTATGTAAAATAAAACTAGGAATAAATCTACCTGGCAAACTTTTCTGTGACGCCATAAACAGTATTTCCATCAATAGATCCAGTTAGAGTATTGAACGGTACTCTTGAACCTGTAAATTATTATAAATATTGAAGGTAGACTCGAAAGGATCTCCTTTCGAGTCTACCGGAATAGTCTATAGGAAAGCTAGAGTGATTTCAATTCAATAAGATAATAATATCTGTTCAAGTGCTCTATCAATAAAGTTGTACTTGGAAATGCAACGAGAAATATATTTTAGATGAAATCAGTCTAAGAAATAACGTAAATTGAAATATCATAAACATTTCTATTTATTATAAAACATTGCTGTGTTTGTTTCGTAATTATTACACGTATAAGTTGCAAATTTTCTGTAGTTTTGTATTAATTAGAAACCTTGTTCTAGTCCTGCGAATGTGTTTTACGTGTTTAATGTGTCAAATTTTATTTATTTCGCAGGTTTTAATGCGTAATTTGTAAATAAATGAAAATGACAGTAGTTTCCTAATGTGAATAAGTCAGCGTTGCCAAATTTGAATCGATTTACATATTCTAACATTAAGTTAATGATTTATTGACATATTAAAATACACTTCTTATTAAAGTAATACGTTAACCTTAGATATGCTTCGCTAGTCAATTATAGTGTGCTGTGTTTCAAAGAGAGTCAAGCCTATGCGTTTATAATAGTTTATTACAATTATTATTAAGACAAACAGTAAGTTGTAAATTACGTATAAATAACAAATCAACTAAGCTTCCAAAATTTAATAAAAGATGTACAATTTAACGCGCTTTTAACCTAACAAAGCCGTTACAACTCGAATGCATTTTAGAAAGACGATATTGTAACGGTTACTATCGAAAATTATGTTGCATGGTTTTAAGAATTTACGCTTATTATATACGTTATAAAATACACATAAACCTACTTAAATACAAAGTCTTAAAATACTTGGTTAATATAAATCATGGGATACTAAGTTTCTTCATAAAATTTTCTTATTACAAACTGCAAAATGTAATATATTAAAATATTTGATTTTATATTTAGTGTACCTGTTATCAGTTTTTATTTAACCAGTGTTATTTTTTGCTTAACTATTATCAATAATTATATATATTTTGATAAATATTATTTATATCAATATCATTATATTTTTTGAGACAATAAACTTGAGAATCGTAAAAGTGTATTCCTATTATTAATTATTCCTATTTAAAAGTTTTTCCAAATGATATAAGCTATATTTAATATTTGTAAATCTATTATTAATACTGTTATATATATTAGATTTATATTTTTCTAATATTTATTTAAATCTTCTGAATAACATAAGTTGTATTGTAAATATATATCAGCAAATCTTTGTGATCTTGATACAGTTAAAAGCAATGATATCGAAAGTTTACGGAATCGTCTGGTATAAAACTGGTCTAACATCATCACTCAATATGTTACGTATTGCTGTACTTTGATTTAAAAAATACAATTTGCAACACATTTTGTTTTCAAGTTTACTTTCACTTAGTGAATCTCACATCTGAACCGGTCACACGGTTTAGTGATTGTACAAAATGATATAACGCTCATTTTCTGTGGTTAAATAATACAGAATTTTAAACGGTTTGCATTTCTGTAAATAATAGAATGTGCAGGCTTTTTGTTATAAAAACGTAAGCTGCCGTCCACACGCGATGAATTAACTAAAGAAATTCTTTTTTCCAAGTGTAATAATTGTCACTTTAGTTTTTTTTTACAGTTAAAAAAATGAAAATTATTATTATACTCATCTTTTAATAATTTTGTTTATAAAAAAGGTTATGCTTTATATCAATTTTGTGGATGCCCACGCCAGATCACCA
Organism: Delias oraia; assembly: GCA_018230265.1. Taxonomy (NCBI): domain Eukaryota; kingdom Metazoa; phylum Arthropoda; class Insecta; order Lepidoptera; family Pieridae; genus Delias; species Delias oraia. Next base: position 14,154 of record DWCF01003776.1, read on the forward strand.
TTGATAAAATTGAGAAACTGTATTCATGTCATGTTTCTGCCCACGCTTAGTATGTTAGATCGGTTATGTATATGGAGCAAAATGATTGTTTCTCATGGTTTACTGAATACAAAATACATCGTTTATATTTCTATCAAATTAAATGGGGAAACAGGCTTATAGTTGTTAAGTGAACTAGCATTAAAAGTTGTTTTTGGAAATAATATTTTTTTTATTAATTTGTGTGTTTTTATATTATCATTAGCTATTTACCTGAAATTACTTATTTCCTAAATTATATACAGCTTATATAGATATTATGTTTTGAAAGAGTCTGCCTATTTGTTCCTTTTTTTATGCTACCGTTAGAATATTAAAAATACATGTTTTAATTTAAAAGGTGTTGAAGAAACATCATTTAACATACACAATTTCAACATATTTTCATTATTGTGCATGTAATTGATATTAAAACTCAACTGACAGCTTTGGCTTTAACAATTACGAGGTCATTTTATGTTTTGTAATAAATAACCGAAACATTTTACTTGAATGAAATTATCATTACCAAATTCAAAACATATTTATCAATAAGTAACATGGAAAATCCAGATCCGCTGGATCCAGATCGCTCAAGATCGCAGCGGGTGGGCGTCTTTGGGGGAAGCAAGCATGTGCAGCAGTGGACTTAAATGGGCTGATGACGATGAACATGGAAAAACCATACATAGATTTTTAACCATATTTAGGTTTTTCCAATATATCTATAATTTTATTTTACATTAAATATTGATATATTATTTTATTTGCTGTAACTTACCAAGCTTGCAACCAGGTCGGGGAGATGGAAATCCTCTGACAAAGTCAATACATTTGACGCCAAACAGTCGATAGAAGTAATCATCGTCGGGGATTCTGATCTCATTGCAGTAAGGGTGTTTTAAGTGTGGGGGACGCTTACAACACTCTTCAGGGTCGTTGCGATTAATTGGATCTGAGAAAAAGAACGTATTGAGAACAAGCTTAGTTTTCGCTTACGCTATTGAAAATTACATAGATGTATTGACATATAAAACTATAGAAAGGTATTAACATAGTACACCTAAGAAATCCACGTAAGAACGATTCTAGTAAGTAATTGCCTATTTTTAGGTGGGTTTGTAATATAATTGGATTCATTTCATTTTAATAAATTGTGATACCAAAAATAAAGAACAAATATTACCAAGAGGAGTTCCAGTGAGGGTATAATCGTGGTCCATGAACTGTCCCCATGCGATGACCATGACAGTGCCGGCATGATCATGAAAGCCATCATCAGGATGCATGGTCCTTGAAACCACTCGGGATAAAGGCAAATCTCGTCCGGTATGCGCAATACGAGGTGCATTGATACCATCCGCGAACAGTGGACCAATCAGTCTATAATTGTAACATATAAATAATAAGACCTTAGAAAACTAGATTTTTTTATATTATCAATTAGTTTTCGCATTGAGTCGTTATAATTATATTTCCTGTATAGCAAGGAAATAAAATCTTTAAATCGCTTATCTTAATTGTGCTTATGTCTAGTAAAATTCCGTCTTAATAAATATCAAAAAGGTAAAAAAAGCTATAATTTTGCATCAAAGTACCACATCAGTTTATGTAATTTATTCTTATTTTTGTGACTTCGTGACTAATGTTTACAACTTTGCTAGTGTCAGTATGATGCTATTTACAAACATAGTAGCAGAGATTGAAGCATAAATATGATTAGTGATGATTAACATTTTGATTAAATGATAAATCCCTAGTTACTTACCGTTGAAATGGAGCCATAGTAGCACCCCATGTTGGATGCTCTAGATTATTACAGAGTCCATCAAACCTACGGTATTTCCCGGCACGACACTCCACGTGGGAGAAGACCGGTGGACATACTTCTCTGATAAGAGTTCTGGAAGTATCTATTAGAGGTAGACCCTTCTCTATTTCTTCGTAAGTGAGGCCATATCTGAAAAAAAAAAATTCTTGTAATTTTTTATCTCAAATTATTGATTAAATTAAAAGTACTTTATTCACTTTTCGTATTTAATTTATGACCAAGAATTTTTTTACATTATACACATTACTGTAATTGTAATAAAGTATAATTATTTTGCAAGGTCGATTGATATTTAACTAGTTCAAGGGAAATTTTAAAATATATGCAGAGGGGCATCATAGGGGCAGATTTCGTTCTAAGAACGCATAAACTTAATACTAGTTTTTTATAGTATAGCGGACAACGGAGTGGATCTCCCATATATTAAGAGAACACAATGGCCCATGGACAACCGCTCCAGTCCGAGCATTGTTTGTGTTGCCGGCTTTTTATGCAACTTTAGCAGCATTTTTAAGGGCCTCCGATATCCTCACTTAATCAGCGAAACACAATATAAGTACCAATTCACGTGGAGCATTGTGTGAATCATTCTGTGAGTTTGTATAATAAATATTATTTTTTTGTGAATAATAAAAATTTCTAAGTAAATGCAAATTAGCTATCATCCTGATAATAGTAAAAATGGAAAACCCTACGCAATCTTGTATGTTTTTTCATAGCTGCTTGCCAAAAAGCTACTTTAACACGTCATACGTTAATATATTATCATAATAGATACCAAATACATTTTCACATCTATTGCTCAATAATAAAAGTGTTGCTAATCGATCCTGTTTGATACAATACAACAGTTCTCCATCAGATTATTTAGAAACAATACAAGATAAGGCTCCGACTGGACCCAATATGTCAATCAAGCAACCGCCGTAGGCCAGTTTGTATCAAAGACCATCGAGGCGTCGAGTATTAAAATTTAAATTTCTTTTATTTTCACTTTCCATATAGGATATATTTTCATGTTTTTGTACGTATTTAATCATTCTAAGTGATGTGCTATATAAAATTTTATTGTACAGTAGAACCTCGTTAATTCGAAGCTCGATTGTTTGAAAAACTCCGAAACTCGAAAAATTTTTTGTTTTAAATTTCAACCCTCTATTAGTCGAAAATCAGTGAGTCATTTCAACTCATTTTAATAAATATTTTCCTTACATAGAGTATAGCAAAACTTTCTGATTTTTAAATCTCGCACAGCATAGAGAACAACCGAATTATCTAAAGAAAAAAAATTACTAACGTTTTAATGGCATATTTTTGTATTTTAACAATGTTTTTAAATATGTAATATTGATTTAGAATAACAAAAAAACGTGTTTCATTATTGAAATTCATTTTTTTATTTATTTTATCGCTTTAACTCTAGAACTATATAAGATAGAAACTCATCCACCATCGAAGTCGCCAACATAACTCGAAAACTTTTATAGTATCGTTTTATGGCAACTCTCTTAATTAAATTTGTAGAGATTTTACTGTATTACAGTCTTTAATTATTTGATCAATAAATTTTAATCACAATTTTAAAATGCGAAACATTAAAATTCAATAACAACTTCAACGGTCGAAAGTAATCTCTAGTGAAATGAAAATAAATACTTAACCTTTTTTTATATTAATCTGACCTTGGCTTTAATTTTCATAAACGAAATTCGAAAGGGCATAGTACAGTATGATGAAAGAATTTATGCAATAAAAAGGTTGTTAGAGATTTTATAATTGCAACATCATTGTGTTTTTCTATCATAATCGTTTTATTTAAGTTACATTTTATATATATTTACCAAGCTCCTTGTTCATTTTTGTATGTAATAATGAAGCAAGGCATAGAATAGTACATTTCATATTAAAGATACAAAACCTTTGTTGTTCGGTGGCGGGGTAGCTTAATGAGCAGTAATCATTATATAAGTTCAGTTTACTGTTTTTGTTTGTATGAATGAAGTATTTATATGTCATTAAGCCTACATATTTGTAATCATATACAATACAAATAATTACAGTGCTGACAAACTACATTGTTGCTAATAAAGTCACGTATGATACTTAATTTTAAAAAAAAATTTACATTTCATTAAAATGTTTGATTGAGGCATAATTATAATTTAGAAAATTAAATTAATATCAAATAAAGTACATAAAATGTTAACTCTTTCTGGGTATAACAGTTTTGTGTTTACTTCATATTATCTAAACATTTGTTGGTTACATCATTCAGTTAAAATAACATATCACTTTGAGTAATAGATATCATCAGATAGTGTTAATTGAAGTAGTTAAATTGAAAGTTTCCGCGTCGTGATCTCTCCATGGTCAAGATGCATACGACACAATGATGCGGATCTGAAGATTGAAGGCAGCCTTGTGGTCAAATTTCTATGATAAAGGCCGAATTAAATTATAAATGTCAGCATTCAGACTAAAGAAAGAAGTATTCATTAGTCTAGGCCCGTTGTAATTGACGCAACCGTAATAATTATCACGTTAGTCATTCATACTT
>DWCF01003777.1:0-18559 GCA_018230265.1 Delias oraia
AGTTTCACACTTAAAAATACTTCAATAAATTACACAATTTTTACACTCTAGTGACAAATAGGTTTTTCAAGGACTCACCCTTCTGTGAAGAATAGCCAAAATATCTTGACCATTAATTGTTGACCTTTTCTAAGTACGGAAACTCTCCATAAGAAGTATATATTTCTTACTGAGAATTATAATAAGATTTTTGAGATAGTTTTACTCAAAAATGATATTACTTTTTTATATATTATTCGTTAATATACTTAATTTGTTTACATAATATCCTAATTATTTCTGTTCCTCGAGTAACAGAATGCTTATGTATGTTCAACCCTCAACACCACAGTAAATAACATTTAAAATTTATTTCCATGCAACTGCACGTGACCTATTTCCAAAGAAGTGATGACAGCTTATTAAGACAAAAGTTGGTTTAAATTATTTTAATTTGTATTATACATTGAAATATATATTATAACAGACCTTGATTCTCTTTTTCAAGGTGAATCATATCCTTAATCTCAAAAAGATTAAATATTATGCTGACAGGTCCACTCATAGGCACGGATACATGACCATGCATATAAGCATGGTTCGTACAGATTGCGGAAATTAAAAGGAAGGTTGTCAAGGAAACTGAAAATTCAAAAGATTGTACCGAGTTAACTATACCTGCATCCTTATTAATTAAAGCATTCCTAGAGAACTCAGACTGTACAAGTATACATGCATACGTAGTGTGAAACACGATTTCCTCTTCACGCAACAAGAAGTGTCCTTTACCTTTCCCAAGACTAAACTTCAAAAGCGCGCTTTTCCTAACCAATTTCATCTAAAATTAGTTAAAATAATCCCTAGCTTACTGGCTTAGCACTAGAGTTCACATTCGTATAATTTCTTATCAACGATAGGAAGAAAAGGTTGTAAAGTCACGCATGCGCTTTTCACAAGGCAGCCATTTTCAAACACACACACATATAAAGGGATCAGTAAATAGCTACGATCCACACACAACGATTGTATCAAATTCAGGTAAGGTGTTGGTGTGTTTTCTTAAATGTGTGTGTGGGATGCTGAGTAAGGTGTCGTGTACATTGAAGTCAGTATTCATGTGAAATATAACCCCATAATTTATCTCTTACGTAACTCCATTGTTATAATTCTTGAATACAGCTACATTTTTATTCCCACTATATATTTTTTTACGAGTATACAATATAATAAATTGTTTTCTTTTTCATTAAAAAATATGATTTAGATTTAATTAAAACATTTTAGTTGGTTAGTAATACTTTTTATCTCACAATATTTTTACTACACAAAATATAAGTTTTAGAGAGGGCCACAAATATAATTCAATAATATACATGAAATTATAATTAATAATATATTATTTAAAAAAAATTACTTTAAAATTATATTCTTGCACTTTGCAGTACAATCACCTATGTATAGTTCCTCTGGTGCATCACCAAATCAAACTATAAAATTTACTGTTTTATCTGTACTCAGCTCAATTTGTGACCTGACCTGGCTTGGAGACGCAGAGATTCAGTCAGGCTCTCGTTGCCGCCAGGGGCGGTTTCGTGGCGCGATTCTTTCACCGTCCCAAATTAAAAAAATAGAGCGAATTAACTAGGTACGTAAACGAGGTTAAAATATTTCCATGAGATAATATATGAGATTTTACGAAAAACTAACCAGATACAGCTATTTGTAAGCGTAAGGTTTTTATGATAAAATTAGTTCGCGAATCTATTGCTTTGGCACAAGGTTGAATTTAGGTGTGAGTTTAATTTTTTTTTGTTCAAATGACACGTGGTTTGTGAAATTGAGCCTAAAGAAGTCAAGGGTGATCGGTATTTAATTGCTGACATTGTTTCTCTTACTAAATATATTTGTATATATCAAATTATCTTTTATCTATGGCATAAAATTCTACACATTATATTATTAAGATGAAAGAACGTATTTTATGGTGTTATTAACTCAAAATAATTCCAAATCATTTCACTACAATTCAATCACTTTTTCGGAAGAAAAACTTAAAACCGGTATCATAGACTATATCTATGATACTATACTCTGTAGTCTAATAGAAGACAATATTATGTATAGTAGGTATATAGTCTTTTTTATTACAAATACAAATTATTCAAATAAATCTGTGATTAAGTGATATGAAAAAAAAATTAAGTAGAGTAATGTTGTACTTCGGTAAAATTAATATGACTCAAATTTCGTAAACAGAAATTTATTGGCACTTTCTTTTGTGGCAATGTTTGCCCTAAAAAGAGTTTTCTATTATTATAAACTTCACTCGTATTCGAAATTCAAAACTTGTACAATAATAACTTGATTTTGACACTTCTTTCCAAACTTATCCGTTTATTCTCGCTCTTAGAGAGTTATTTTTTGTTTCAGAAAAAACTTTAGAAAGCTTTTACTTTAGTTCATAGCAGAGGAAGCCAAATGTTTATTTCTTTAACAACAGCGTTAATCTAATAAAACTTTTCGAATAAATCTTATTAATTTCAATTATTATAATCATTAAAAGTCACATATCGAAATGTTGAGTATTTTAAAACTTGACTTTTTGTTCTGAATTTACTGTCACCCCTTTGGCTACACGCATTTTCTATGAAATATTGTAAAGTGATCCAAGAAGCAAACATATTATTGCAAATGCTTCACCTATCTTTATCATAATATATTTCTTTAATTTAAATATTATTCCGCGAGGACATACATAAACTTAAATAAATTTATAATTTATTTGGCATGATTTATTTATCTTTACTTACGAGGCTCAATTGATTTACTACATTTCTATAGCAAAGGTTTAGGTCACTGAAATATAACATGAATATATTCAAAGGATATTATTAGCAGAGGTTACAATTGAACTTGTAAAAATTATAAAAAACAACTTTTTAATTCTAAAGCGGACAAGGTTTCTTATATAGTAAAAGAACACCGCCTATGAACAACCGCGCCACAGTCCACGCATTAGTTGCGTTGCCGGCTTTTTACGCCGGCAATTGTTCAGGCATATATCAACAACGGCATGTGAAGAGAAACTTTCAAAGAAATATTTCTTTAAAATATTATCACAATGTTAGTAGAGAACACACAACGGCCATGGCATGTTAAAATAGGAACTTGTCAAGTGTATTGGTAAATGTTTCCCTTGTTCTTCCTTTATGTTTATAGTTGATGTACTGAATAAGCTTAAGGTTATACGTACACAAGCAGTTCTTTGTTTTAACAACAACTTAATGATAAATGCAAATTGAGCTTATGGTTTGTTATTGCTAAGTTTAATATAGAATATCTGATGATACACAAATTTAGAATTAATTATCCTAAATCATTTGTCTGTTAAAATTGTATATACAAGAATGAGTTTCTTCATAATTACAGTTATATAAAAAAAATTGATTGTTTTGATACTGGGATCATAATGATCACAAGAGCCATGCTGAACCATATGCTGACGCACTAATGGGACCGGCTCGTCCAAAGTGATACTCACAGAAAACACAGCGTGAAACGGTACTTGTACTGTATTTCGCAGAGTGAGGATATCAGAGAGATTAAAAATGACGCTGAAGCGGCGTAAAAATGGGCCATGGTGTTCTTACCATATAGGAGACCTATCTGCTCCGTTGTCCACTAAAGAATAAAAAAAGAGAGGTGTTACAAAACAAGTTTTATATTGTAATTAAACTGAATATATAAAACTAAGAACCAGGGGCATTATTATCTGGACGTTTTTTCTCTTTGTGATTAATATGTTTGAGTACCTGGTGTATTGAAAAGGTATAAAAACTTATGTATCAAAATCCACTTTTTTCAGAGCAACACAATGTTATAATTTTGCTATTCAAATTAGTATCCAAATAGGTTTATTGTTAGTTTTACTGGAGGTAAAAAAATATTTCTTAATTTTATTATTTAATGAATTGAATTGGTTAATATAAAATGTCAAATCGGTGCTCTTTGCCTACTTTGTTACAAGTATCTAAATAGCTGCAAGTATTGTAGAGTCGTATTACATATTAGATAGTCGCATAATTTCGATTTTATCAAGTATTCACGCTTCGCTCAAACATTACCGGTGACGGAGATTGCTATTAACTCGGATAAGGCTCGAAACACGGCTTGACCTTATTAGATTATTATTATTGTACTTAAATAAATAACCATGTCATTTGACAATCAATTAAAAACAAAAAGCGTTCATAGTTTTTACTGCCATTTCCATAACTTATTCCCTTTCATATCATTAAATAAATATTAGTCATTTAAAGTAAAAAATTATAATATTTATTTATTGACATCGCATTGAAAAATTCAAGGCTACAAAAAGTCCATTCACAATTTTAAAAATATATAGTTTTAAGTATCTGCTACTATAACTACTATTACTGCAGGTATAATTTTTTGAACTTGTTTTACTTAACTGCTTATTTAGCGTCATATCTAATTGGTTTTATGAGAAGCAATAGGAATCGGGTTCGATTCCCCATTCCGAATAAAAATAATTTGTAATTTATTTCACCTTTGCAAGGGCTTGGCAATGGTCGGGCAATCTTAGTATTATTTTACTTGTGGTAAGTGGTTACGAAATGATACCACGGTCTCACAGAATACCGGCATGAAACGGTAGTTATATTGTGTTTCTCTGAGTGGACATATGGGAAGCTCTTAAAATTATACCATTAAAATGATGTAAAAGCCGACAATACAACCAAATTTCGGATAATGGGGCGGTTGCCCATGGGCGGTGGTGTGCTCTTACCCTAACAGGCCCGATTACCCCATTAAACGCTATACACTAAAAAATTCTTTAGCATTTCAATATTGAATTGATAAATTTATAAAGATTATTAACAAACACTTTTAAAAAGGTTAAAAAGGTTTCTTATTCTTTATCATTTTAAGATAAAAGAAAAAACGTAGTGTTTACCTTGAAAATATTGGATATTTCGACGTCAACTGTAAATGTATCTGATCAAAGGGAATATCTCTCGCCTCACTGACGATTAAAAACACTCAAATAGGATAACAGATCCAACTGAATATAAAATGTTTTTCATTAATCATCTCCAGCGAATGACTGGTGAGGCGTGAATCGTACAGACGGACAGCTCTGTAGTTAAAATATTTTTTTAACTCTATAATGGAAAATCTCAATCATTTGAAATTCACGTATTCATTAAAATATTACAGGTATTTTAAAAATGTGTATAATTTAAATAAAATAAAAGGGATGTTACGTTTTTGGTTATATATTTATAAATTATTATATTGTACTTAATTCTTTAATAATGTCCCGTGGGAGAGCAATGCAGAAGCATATGCGGATGCACTAATTGAGCTGACTCCTCCGAAGTGATACCACGGGATCACAGAATACTCAACGTACTTGTAGTGTTTTTCACTGAGTGAGTGAGGATATAGCAGGCTCTTAAAAATACCGCTTAAGTGACGTAAAAAGCCGGCAACCCTTACTTTAATAGCATTTTGAAATATTCGATATAATTATTATATAATTTCGATTTTTTAAATGTAAACTATGGTTATCGATCTAACGAAATTAACTTATAAAAATTAACGAACCTCGTTCTCATAATAAAATACAAAACTGATGATACTCAGCTAATGGAGGGTACTAATTAGATTTTGTCGAACGCTTTGAGCACCTTCATTTAGTATCTCGTTGTGGATTGCATAATTGATTGCAAACCTTGCGAATCATTTTTACGCTAATCCCTTCTTTATATTTAATTTTACAATTCAGATTAGCTTGCAATTCAATGGAAAAAATGAAACTAGAAAATATATTGTAATCTTTTTAGTTTATTTTATATATAATATATTTACTTTTATTATTACATTTTACAGAAAAGAAATTTAATTATTATTTAATTCACTATTGATAAAGTTGATGGGAATAGATCTTCTCAACATCTGTTGTATAATGCAATAATATAGAATATGAACATTTTTTGTACAATATAAACTTTGTCAGAAAGGTAGATGTAAAGTCGTGATTATGAATTGGGCACAAAATTCAAGAATCCTTAAAGTTCACGCATTAATTTTACAAAGATGTCAACTTAAAACCTTAAGATTGTACTACGTCAAAATGTTTCCACTCGCATTGTCAGCGACTGACGTAAGTCGTAAAAACAGAGTGCAATTAAGCCGTCTTATCCAGGAGTCGTTTATCAACTTAGTACCAGCCATCAACAACTTCAACAACTTGGATTTATGACTGTTATAACAAGTTTATTGATTTTTTTAAATTTAATGACTCAAACGGCACACTTTATTACTATATTATTCTTGATTTTAAAAATCTCTCAGTAACATCCGGTTAGATATGAGATAAATAAAGATTCAGATAGTTTAATATTTACATTTATAAAGGGGGAAGGGAATAACTGATGGAATCAAACGTTGATTTTTTTTATGGTGCAGCACACAACGGAGCAGTTGGGTCTCCTATATGGTAAGAGAACACCGCCGCCCATGAACAACCGCGCCTCAGTCCACGCATTGCCTGTTTTGCCGGCTTTTTACGCTGCTTAAGCGGCACTTTAAGGGCCTACGATATCCTCCCTCACTCTGAAAAACACAGTACATGTACCGTTTCACGCTGAGTATTCTGAGAGCGCGTGATATCACTTCTAATGTATATCAGGATTCACTTCATTACATCAGTCAAACAAACCGCGTTAGCTATTTTATTAATTTTTAATTATTATTGCATTTGACACAATTTACATTCGAGATGCCTCCTAGAAGACGAAGCAATTTAGGTGGAAGAATCCGAAATACTACATGCCAAGCAACTATATGCTTTACTTACTTTAATTTACGATCCATAAGTAATTAAGTCTTAAATATATATATTATTTGTTTTTCATTTCAGATAAAAAATCTTGTACCAGCGATGTGAGACGAATACAAGATGGACTCATGGGTTGTGTCAGCTATAATACTATTTGCAATGGGTAAGTTAACATGATATTTATCTTTAGTCATTCAAATCTTTTTAAAAAGAAAAAACCAGTAAAACTACGAAAATATTTTTTTTGTGCGTAGAAGAAGGTTTTAGTCGACAATACCAAACATTAAATATGTATCGTTTTTTATTATATGTAAGAAGAAAAATTATTAGAACACGTTATTCAGAGGGTTGCCTCCATTGGAGAATTATGGAAATTTGTTTGCTTCACGTTTTATTTTTTCATTTGAATAGTTACACGATAAATTTGAAGCTAATATATTCGTCGTAAGAATAAAATCGAATAAAATAAATGTGTATGGAGATTTGTTCATGTGCGTAATAAAGATGTAATAAATTTTCGTGTCGTTTCCGTGAAATCTAACAAATTTTATGGTTAGTTTAATTTGTCTATTAATATTTGATTTAAGCACAGTCCACGCATTGCTTGTGTTTCCGGCTTTTTAACTCAATAAGAATATTGCACCCGTGGGAGAGCCATGCTCAAGCATCATTCTGATGCACTAATCGGTCCGGCTCGTCCAAAATGATACCATGGGTTCACAGAATACTTAGGGTGAAACGGTACTCGTACTGTGTTTCGCAGAGTAAGTGAGGATAAGAGATACCCTTTAAAAATGCCGCTTAACTGGCGTAAAAATCCGGCAACACAACCAATGCGTGGAGTGTGGCGGAGTTTGTGATGGGTGACGGTGTTCTCTTTCCATATAGGAAACCAACCTGCTCCGTTATCCGATAAACTGTAAAAAAAATAAAAAATCTCTTAAGTAGTTTACTCCGTCATAACGGAAGGATACAATTTACATTTTAATTGGCATCCCCTGAAAAAGCGGCCTCGTTATAATAAAACACAAACAAAGACGCAATTTGGCTTCTATTCAATCACAAATGAAAACGTTAAAATGTTGAGCCGGCTCGCTTTGTTTATTATTTACTCACACCAACACACATATTACTTTTTCACCACAACTCTAGTATCCTAATAAAACTATATATATCATTTTAGCCAGTAAGAGGTACTATGTCCGATTATAATTTCTATTGTACATCCACAATTTTGGCATCTGCGTCGTACCAGTACTATTTACTAGCTGAACTGCTCAGCAGATATCAAAATTCATTATTAAGGCTTAAACAAACAAATTCGTTTTTAAATGCAACACTGTTCGATCGTGCTACATTGGATGGGTGATGTTACACGTAATATTTTCTGCCCACCCCCTTTAAATTACTGTAATATGGCGGCTTTGCGGTTTACATCAAGTCGGTCGCTTCAAAATCATTGTGAGTCAACGTCGTAATTTGAATCTCGAGTGTTCTCTTTAGCGTCCGTGAAGTGTTAGTTCTATTTTGGTGCCTTGCATTTTACCAAGAAACAAGGCCAGAGTGGGGAGAAGGCTGGTTTGAAAGTTTAGCGGTGATCATCTTATTGTCTTACTGCTGAACGTGATCGACTCACTTTCGCCAGAAGTGTGACTGCCGGGTTTTATATACACTCCACTTTAATAAAGAATCAGCTATTTTAGTACGGTTATCGCACAATTATATTAATTTGACATTTTTCTGGTTAATATTGTTTTTTGTGCTATGATAATTATCTTGTATTTTAAATCAGTATATTTAATAAATGAAACGAATTATTGATATTACTTAAGGTTAAAGTGTCTTTTACGTTGACTTCTTTTAATTTTAATAATACAATAAATACGATTATATGAAATTGAAAACCTGAAATTTATATTTTAACACATTAGTCATAATTTATACTCTAACCGCTCAAAGACTATTAGTGTCCGATATATAATGCAGAATATAATTTCACACTACAAAAGCTTTCATTTTAATACACAATATTATATTAAAAAATAATTATTTCACAAATTTAATTAGTATCACTGGTATAGTTTTTTTTAATTGTATAGCAGACAACGGAGTAGGTAGGTCTTCTATGTGGAAAGAGAACATCGCTGCTCATGGACAACCGCGCCTCAGACCGCGCATTGGTTGTGTTGCTGGCTTTTTATGCCACTTAAGCGGTATTTTTAAGGGCTTCCGATATCCTCACTTATTCAGCGAAAAATAATAGAACCGCCGTTTCAAGTACAAATACCATTTCAAGTTGAGTATTCTTTGAGCCCTTGGTATCACTTCGCACGAGTCGGACCAATTAGTGCGTCAGCGTGTGCTTCAGCAAGGCTCTCCGATAGGTGAAAAATAATAGTGTTTATTTATATTTAACTAAGGAATATATACTTTATATAGTCTTAAAAGTGACGTTTTCATAATTTACATTGGACTAAATTCAGTCATGATTGGATGTAATTATTTAGAATTCAGTGACCGATAATTCTATAATTACTAAACAACGATTAATTCTTCGTGTATTAATTATGGTTTGAATGTAGGTCCATAATAGAGAGCCCAGTAAACATTGTTTACATGTAACATTTAAAACTTTGTCCACAAATAGCATAGTTATTCGCTAAACAAAACTGACTGAGAACAATGATGTAAAAATTGTAAAAATTAAACAACGGAACCTTGTACGTCCCATAAACAATAGAAATGAAACATGCTCTCATAAATACTGAGGAAAAGCCGGGGGGAGGGGCGGTCATGATCCGCGACGCTCGACTCCCTTATAATATAACGCACACAAACATTTTGCTCAAAAGATAAACAATATTTAACCAAAAGCAGTTAAAAATCATAAAAGTATTAAATTAAACAAAAAGTATTTAAACTCTTTTATTTACTTCTTTTAGTGAATTTATATTTAGATATTCTCAAATTTATCAATTTATAATCTGATAAAATTCAACAAATAATAATACTTATAGGAAAAATTATATTTTTTTTTAAATCATAATTTAATTTAAATTATAATATATTGCTTTAAGGCCGGCAACTCGCCCGTGGCTCTGCAAGGGCTAGGGGTGTCCATAAGGAGAGGAACGCTGACCATGGGTGAGCCTCTTGCCCGCTTGCCACCATTCCTATTAAAAAAAATAACGGAGAACGGAGCAGGTGGGTCTCCTATATGGAAAGAGAAAAACACCGCCCATGGACAACCGAGACATAATCCGAGCATTAGTTGTGTTGCCATCTGTTTCGCCTCTTTAGCGGCATTTGAAGGGTCTCCGATATCCTCACTCACTAAGCGAAACACAGTGGAAGTACCGTTTCAAGTACAACTATCACTTTTCTTATACCTCTCTATTTAAATTACATATTACATATGTCATCTTATAAAAAGATAATAACATTTTAATGTTTTGCGAATTATGTGACCATCAGTAATATTTAAACAAAAAATGCTATCAAGGCACTTTATAAAAATGTAACGAACCCGAACAGAATTTCATTAAAGCTAAGACTATAAAATACAACGCACCTTGTTTATATGTTAATTCTTTTGTGCGGACCGTTTTAGATTTTATAACCAAGTCTTTGAGAATATAATTCTTTAAATTATTTTCGCTTTGGCTACTGCGCTTGACTTTTTGTTGCCTTAGTTATGAACAGAATAATGAATATCTAAAGAAGCGTATTTGAAAAAAATGGTATGCATTCTAAAATCATTATAACGCATTATTCTGCTTACCTTACAGTAAAAGACTTAACCAACGATTTAAAAGAAAAAATTGCAAAAGAATATCTTTTACAAACGGAGTAGTAGCAATGTGAAACTAGTATTTAAATAACATTTACGTTTTTCTTGTTTATTATGCTATTATTATGTGCATAATACTGTACAAACATCGTTTTAGAAAAGAATTCTCTTCAACGATGCAGCAGTTTTAAAGTTTTGTAACTAAGTCAAGATTGCATCTCCTTAAGAGAGCGCGTGACTCTATATAAGTTGTTTTAAATTTGTTGTGGAACCTACTTTCTACAATACTATAAACTACTATACTTCTACATGCAGAAGATACATGTAGATGCATTAATATTATAATGAGAAACATTTGAATTCGTTGTGAATCGCTGAGTGAGTGAGAATATCGGAGATCCTTAAAAATTCCGCTTAAATGGCATAGAAAGTCGGGAACACAACTAATGCGCGGACTGCGGCGCGGTTTTCTATGATGGCGGTGTTCTCTTACCATATAGGAGACCCACCTGCTCCATTATCAGCTATACTATAAAAAAACATAACATTAGAAACTCCTCGACAACTCGTTAACCAACCGAAAGAGCCAATGAAAAGAAAAAAATTCAAACAATTTTTATAAGTCGTTTTAATCTATGACTTCCCTGCTCCCCGTGACCTAAAAAGCTTTAAGTTAGCTTAACTACAAGTGAGGGAGATGTAGACTCGTATGCCTATTTATATGTTTTTCTTATTTCAGTGAGTTTAATGAACTAAATTGTAATAATAAATTAATTCTAACTACTAATAATTATAAGATATATCAGATAATATTCATTTTAGATTCTAAGTCTTTTCCTTCTTAAATCATATAAGATTTTACTTTTAAATCTATTGATATTCGTAAGATACTGTTTAAATTTCTGATTGTGGCCGTGGTTGGAGTGAGCATAGCCGCCGCATCTGCAACCAGCTATTTGAATTTCAAACGTCAGTTAACTTCACTGATAGCGTTCAGATTACGGCCTCTATTGTAAAGTGTCGGCTTCGTATGAATGTTTTATTCTTATACGGGAACTATGCAGTTCATGCTAATTTAGGTTCACTGGTCAATTGCTTGATTTTGGCTCGTAACTTTTATAATGAAAGATTAAAGCGCGAATATTTTAAAATTTGCATAATATGAAAATGTATGAAACTAATTATACTTATATGTATACATTTTTTTTTATTTTAGTTATCGAATATCACTTTTACTCTAAGACAAATGTTAAAGTTGTATTTTAAAGGAGTAGGCGAATCTCCTATATGGTAAGAGAACTCCGCCTTCGATGGACAACCGAAGATCAGCCGCTGCTAACCGCCTAAAATCTCTTACAGGTGCGACAATTTTAAGAAATTCGCCCGACCAATATCAAACCCTTCGATCGAATAAATTAAGTTAAAATTGTTCGGACAGGGATTCGGATCCGATACCTCTCGCTTCGCGGTAGATTTATAAAACTACTTACCTAAGAGACTCTCAAAAGGCATGTTTGGAATTGCAAGATTAAAATAAAAGATTCTCTAACGTTTTATTTAGTTAATTATCTCCTAAAAGGAACTTATATTTTATTAAATCTAACCAGGTGGGGATGGCCAGGAACATGGACCAGTGTTCCTGATGGAGCCGCCACCACGCCTCGTATTTTCAAACAGCACCGGTGCCAGAGTCTCCTGTGCGGCACATGGCTTTCCTTCACCCCAGATAGCTTGGCAGCTGCCAGATGGCACTCAACTTGATGACGCACCGGGATTAAGGTAACTGATACCTTTTAACTTATTTTATATATGTCTATGGATTTTATGCTGTACATGTGTGCACATCTGTGCTAAACAAAAACAATATCTTTAACACCCACCTCTGTTATCGTTGCCTTCATAAGAGTTTATAACATTTCACTTTTAGTACAGTTCAAATTGTTTTGAAATTACCATTGTTGTTTACCATTGTGTCCAAAGTTACGTAACAATAGAGATTATTATTGAACCAAATCTTACTTACGTATTTCTTTCTTACGTATGTGAAAGATTTAAAAAAGTCTATATAAACAAATGCAATTTCACTTTTCAAATATTACTATTTTGATAGCAAATAAGAGTTGAAAATATTTAAAGTGAACGTATTTCGCTAAAGTAGTTGCGAATTTCAATGTTGAAGATTTCAAAATTCGTTTTCGGTCTCTCCGGTCCAATCGACGGCAATTCAAAGTAGCTTTTCCATATTTCATATTTTGCCGTCTCCGCACTCGGATAATTTTAAAGATAAATAACTTCGGAACTTTGTGAGGCTTTGAATCCCGAATCGATTATGTAAGCTATCGACTATAATGTAAATTTGCGGATGATGTATTACATGATATATAACATTATGATGTTATGATGAATAACATTAGTTGCATGTTCTACCTCATTTTGTTAGCTTTATTAAATATATCTCATTGTTTGCTTATTAGGTAATGTTTCAATAGTTTGCTGTATTTGCAACAAAAATATATTATATTGGAAAATGTTATTTTAACTGCAACTGCTTTGTGGTAGACACTATATAACAAAGTGGAGTAGCTAAAAGCAACGATATATTACTGCGGTACAAAGATAGTAGACGATAGAAATGTAAATATTTCATAAGTGTGGTGGAACAAAGCCGGATCAGAGGAAGGCTACACTTCTACATAATATACATATTTATTGCTGATCCTTCAACCACGGATACAGCTTACCGTGTTGATAAATTATAAAATAACAGAAACTAAGATGATGATGAATACGTAAGAGAAATTTATAAATACATATTTTTATACATATTCACAAGAAAATTAATTTTGATTGTTACATTCGTAATCTAACATCCTTATTTCTATTTTGGACATCTACATACACAGTTCCTAATCACCATCATCATCATCAGCCTATTAAGTCCACTGCTGAACATAGGCCTTTCACAAAGACGCCCATCTATTACGATCTTGAGCAATCTGGTTCCAGCGGTTGCCCGCGACCTTCATGAGATCGTCTTTCCATCGCGTGCCGGGACGTCCCACTCTGCTTTAATAATAATAATTAATTAGTTCTTAATAATTAATTATTATTAAGTGCTTTTTATTTTATTGCCCCAGTGGGCGATAATATTAAGAGCTATTCGAGAAACTCATAACACCATAATTAATAAATTGAGATGAATTTTTTATGTATTTCTGCATCTCTTCAAATATATATCCATAGTGAGAAACCTTAAAATGCTCTGGCAAATTCAGTTTATATATATTTTAAACTCGTCTGAAATCTCTATATTTTTATAATTTCCTTGAATTCTTATTCCGAGACCTCAAGGTTGGATCGATCTTAGCTTCTACAATATAACAAAAGCTTATTCTACAAAGTAAAGAATACTGCACTGCACTTGCGTGAAAATTTATGGATTTTTTAAAAAAATAATATTTTTCTACTTCGAATGCATTATTTATTGTTTCTCGTAGCTGACATGATTTTTACACAGTAACTTACATTTTCTTGTATTCATTTGCATTTAATGTTAACCAATAATTATAAAATTAGTAATTGAATGAAAAATAAGAAATAATTTGTTTATGATTTTGATAGCAATGAAAATGAAACTTTTATGTTTAATCTGTTAATAAATCAAAAGCGTCATCGAGAACACTATTTTATTAAGGATTTTTCGAAAAATCTTATGAAGACTAATTTATTCTATTAATTATTTGTTGCGTATAAATTATTTTTCATAACACCAAGCAATCATTTATTTAATTATACTATACATAGAAATAATACAAAAAAGCTAAAAGATATGACAAAAAACGTTAAATATATACAGAAAATATAGTTCAGTAGTCTGTTTCAGCAACCCAGTCATAGGAACTTA
This sequence comes from Delias oraia, assembly GCA_018230265.1. NCBI lineage: Eukaryota > Metazoa > Arthropoda > Insecta > Lepidoptera > Pieridae > Delias > Delias oraia. The sequence continues at coordinate 14,542 of DWCF01003777.1, forward strand.
GAATAAAAATGATAGACATTTGTAGTAGACGCGTAGGACCTGTATTGCTCTGACGTACTATATTAATCAAGAATAATAGATGTTGATCACTTCACTGAATTTCTAAATTGAAACCTCATCATACGTCAGCCTCACGCATCGACCGCAGACCACAACACAATTTCAAATGTGGCTTTATCTATACGTTAAAATCATTATAGAATTGTACATACATATATGGATATTGATGCCACAAATATTCCATTTATTATTACAATTATTAACCATTAACATACAAATACTTTCTTACATTATTAATATCTAAAATAGAATTAACATCGGTTGTATTGGTTAGGTTAATATATTCTTATTCAGTGTAGTACTGAAATATTTTTAAGAGTAATTTGAAATATTTCATTCAAATTAAATAAAGCAAAGCTTAGGAAAGTAAGATTTAATCAGTGTAACTCTATATTCTAATGAAGGTTTCCGCTTTGTAATAATAATTTAATATTTCTTTTAAATTTATTTAATATTAGTGCAATTTTTTTAAGAGTATAGCAGACATCGGAGCAGGTGGGTCTCCTATGTGATAAGAAAATACCGCCGCCCATAACCCACGCCACAGTCCGCGCATTAGTTGTGTTGCCGGATTTTACGCAGCTTAAGTGGCACTTTTAAAGTCCTCCGATATCGTCTCTCACTCTACGAAACAGTACAAGTACCGTTTCACGCTGAGTGTTCTGTGAGCCCGTTGTAACACTTCGGACGAGCCGGCCCAATTAGTGCGTCAGCATATGCCTCAGCATGGCTCTCCCACGGGTTATTATTTATTTTACCTTTTACAATTAACAATATTGGTGAAAAAATCTGCAAAACCTATCAACTAAAATAATTGAAAATTTAATATCAACTAAAATTACATTATCATGTACAATTTTGAACCAGAGCAAAAAGTAGAGAAACAGAGCTATAAATCTAAACTAAGTATTAAATGTCTGGAATATGACGCAAGACCAAAACACCCTTACAATATTATTATGATTTATTTCATCCAACCTTAACCGTGACGCATTTTCTGGTTTCTGAGGTGTGATTCTCTATATCATAATTATCTTGGTATAAAAATTAAACCCATGATAAATAACATAAGAAGAAGGATATACTATATAGAAAACATTTATTTATTTAAAACCTACCAATATATCAATAAAAGAATAGAATACACAAAAATTTAATTCGTAAGTTTGAAATATTTTGCCGTATTCAAACCTAAATGTAAAGAAATGTACTGTAAATTAAAAATATGTTACATATTCATATGTAGGTATTATTAAAATAATTATTTTATCTTATTACTGATTTATTTATATATTAAAACTGACTATATTTCTCAAAAAATAATTAAGTTATTAAAAATTATTATTAAAAGGTTTTCTTTTCGAAAACATTTCAATAGAATAGGTTATCAACAGAAATAAATTACAGACTTATTGCAGGAATGCAACCTTCGACGTTGCGATTAAATCGAAGAGTGCAGAGCTTGAAAATAGAGTGGTATCGATTGTGACCAGCGAGCCCGTCAAACTAGTGCCATAGAGTTTATTTTGAAACTTGGGCTTTTAGAAAATTGCAAGCTTCTACTTGTTTATTTCGCCATTTTCTAACTAAATTTACTAAATACAGAACTCTTTATGTCTTTATCTACAATAAAATAGAACTTCTTTTTCATAATATTATTTTTAAAAGCGAACAACGGAGCAGGGCGGCGGTGTTTTACCATATAGGAGTGGGTCTCTTATATGGTGAATATGGTATATACCGCGGCACAGTTCACGCATTAGTTTTGTTTCCGGCTTTTTTCTTCATTTAAACGGTATTTTTAATGGTCTCCAATATCCTCAATTTTTCTGTGAAACACAGTACAAGTACTGTTTACTTCAGACGAGCCGGCTCAATTTGTGCGTCACCATATGCTTCAGCATGTCTCTCCCACGGGTGCGACAGTATTAAGACACTCGCCCGGCCACTGTCGAGCCCTTCCAGAGACCGAATAAATTATAAATTAAATTATAACTGTCCGGACCGGGATTCGAACCAGATAGCTCTCGCTTCGTGGTACACTTTTATACCATTAAGCTGCGAGGCTTTATTAAAATAATTTTATTATTTAAATTTTGGTGGTAATATTAATAAGAATATTACCACTCGAATACACAACGTTTTAATACTCAACATGTAGTCGTTAAACCAGTAGTACTTTAGTAAATATATTATTTTATTGAATGCAATATACAGAAGAATAAAAAGGTTGTTTAAACACTAATAAAAATAAATTTGTAGATGTATTTTAAATCTTATGAGTAAAATACATCCAATGAAAATAGGTTACATATAGGCTTCTTAAAATAACAGATATATGTATTTAAATATTTTATCACATTCAAATAAATTTAAGTAATGTCGTTCACAAGTATTAACTGCGCAGTTTATAGCTAGCGAGTCAACAGACTAACAAAAACCTACACAGGAATCTATGCCATAGTGTAAAGAACGTTAGAGCAACTATTGTATGTAGCTATTACTTAATTTAAAGTCTTACCGCACGACAGTTTTATGTAAAGTTTATGTCAACTGGGATTTGACTAGGTTACATAAACAGGAATTAGTTTTGGCTGCAATTCTCAATAGCATAAATAACTTGGTATTTCTTACAAAAACAATTTACATTTTCACCTGTGGGAGAGTCATGCTGAAGCATATGTTAATGATAACCCGGCCTCACAGAATGCTCAGCGTGAGATGCTACTTGTGCTGTGTTTTGCAGGGGTTATAGGAAGCTCTTAAAAGTGCCGCTTAAGCAGCGTAAAAAGCCAACAACACAACAAATACGCGGACTATGGCGCGGTTGTTCATGGGCGGCGGTTCCTCCTGCTGCGTTGTCCGCTATATATATAATAATATATGATAAAAAATTAAAAATACAATTGAGTCGTGAAACGTTGATACGTAAGGCTATTCTAAATTTGATAAAGCATACGTTTTGTGGAGAGATTCAGAACTTTCGAAGTTCAATTTGGGTCTTCAGAACGTCATACCAAAGATAACCAAGTTAGAACTAATCCAAGTTGCTCTCGCCTACAATCCTGTCCTACGTGACTCCAATAGCTATAAAGTAAATGTTCGAAGTCATTTCCATTACTAGTTAGGACTAGCAATGGCAACGATTTATTTCATACAAACGGTCTGCATGTATTTACACTAATTATAATATAATTTACTAAATACCAAGAGGAGAGATTTTCAAACCAATACGACTTAGAGACCTTCAAATAAGAGCTCACCAATCCCTATAAGGTCGACAACACACGCGTGGTCCTGCAAGAGCTGAGCGTATCCATGGGCGGAGGACCGCTAATCTTAAGTGCGGCTTCTGCTCGTTTGCCAACATTATCATAAAAATAACGTTTTTTATTTTAATACCCGTATAAAACCACTGTTTAATCTTAAATGTCACTTCAATAGTAATAATTGTGCAATATTTATACATTATACCTAAGTTATGGGAATCAATATTATATGAAAACACGTCTTGTTATTTTTTAAGTATGATTTCAATTGTAGATAAAATTTTATAAGCTAGTCTAATACCGCGTGAATTAGACATTGTGTTTTCGGTGACGCAAACGAATTGAATTATGGACCCTTTCAACATATTACTCAGAATATCTCGTATATTATTTATGTCATCGCGTGAGGTTACCTTTTAAATTTTTCTTTTTGCGTACCACATTATCTCTGGAAAGGTATATTCCTATTAAAACATTCATAAAGTACACATGGGACAAGTGGCTTTAATATTTTTATCATTTTATAAAAAATTCTTAAAATATATCTATGAAACTAAGTAATATTATATTAATTAATTAAAGTAATCCTTTTATTGATATAACATTTCATATATATGTATATACATTTAATATATGTATTATATGTATATATATATATGTGTAAATAATGGTTTGTCTTATATATATAC